>JAWNOX010000053.1:5180000-5265000 GCA_035045555.1 Drosophila fulvimacula | reverse complement strand
ATGTGTATGACTCTCTCCTTATCCATATGTCTATAATACGGTCTCGATATTTTGGTATTCGCAAATGTTTACAGGTTATTAAGAAAAGCTTTCAGGCCAATCTGTTTATTTTGTTTCTGATTCAGATATGTTTTTAATGGCAATACTTTGTTTGCTTTACCTTTTTCACTCTCTCCCTCTCTCTATTTCTCTCTCTCTCTCTCTCTCTCTCCCTGTTAGAAACGCCGCTATGGCTGCTGCTTCAGGTGGCGCCCATACGCAACGAGAGGGATTTGGTTGTGTTATTTCTGTTGACATTTCGGGATATAACGGCACTGAAGCAGCCCATCGACAGCGAGGATACCAAAGGTGGTAAGTAAAGATCCAGCCCACGCACCGCTAAGCCATTCCCCCCCCCCTCCTCCCCACTATCCACTCTATATATGTGTGTGTATATATATATATATATATGTTGCACCCGAGCAAACTGCCAGACACAAGTCACACTTTGCAAATTGAAATCATATCAACGAATTGGTAATACACTTCACACACACACACGTACATACGCATATACCCTTCTCTTTCACGCGCATGTATTCTTTGTTACAATTTGCGCGCTCTCTCTCTCTCTCTCTCTCTCACACACACACACACACTCTCTGTCGACCTGTCTTTTTCTATCTATCGAAACCAAACTGTACATCACTCTACTGTTTTACTCTCTTTTTCTCTTTTGTCTCTGTTTCTCCCACATATACCCCGATATCCAACAAACTGCACAACACGCACTCACGCTTACGCATTGTATATATATATATACTGAACCGATCTAACCAATACACTGCAATAATTCAAATACCAATACAATATATGTACATATATGAATAATAATGTTTGTATATATTTTTTCAACAATTGCTTCTCTTCTTTTCTTTATCGCTTTGTCGCCTTGTCGACTTATCGCCCGTCTTTTGGTATATTTTGCCATTTCTTTTCGTTTTCTCTCTCTTTATATGCATATATATATCTCTCTCTCTCTTTCTCGTTTTCTCAACTTGTTTCTTTGTTGTCTTGGTTGTGGCCTGTACGTGTCTGTCCATATCGTAGCAGTTAATCTATTCCTTCCAGTTTTAGGTCTCTCCAAATTCGCCAAGCTGGCGCGATCCGTGACACGCAGCCGCCAGTTCAGCGCGCATTTGCCAACGCTGAAGGATCCAACGAAGCAGTCGAATCTGGCGCACGTGAGTACCAAACGTACCCAAATACAAATTCATTCCAAAACTCTTATCTCCACTTGATCTGCGGCAGATGATGTCATTGAGTGCGGACATTATGCCACAGTACAGACAGGAAGCGCCCAAGACGCCGCCACACATACTCCTGCATTATTGTGCATTTAAAGCAATTTGGGACTGGGTGATATTGTGTTTAACATTTTATACCGCCATCATGGTAAGTGAATCCAGACAGCAACGCTACAAATATGCCCTCCTCACTATAATCTCCCTATAACATAGGAGTTTGTTCCTTACCTTACCTTACAGCTTTCTTTATGTCTTACCCTATAGCTTACCCTGTAACCTATCCTATATCTTACCCAATAACCCTATATACCCTATTTTACAGCTTTCTTTATACTTTGCCCTGTAACCTGCCCTAGGACCTATATCGTATAGCTTAGCCAACAACCTACCATATACCCTCCTTTACAGCTACTTTCTGCCCCACGTTATCTCTATTCTGTGCCCTAGCTCAAGCGCTTATCCAATTCCTCCTCCACACCTTATTCAATATTCTGCTCTCACCATACTCTATATCCTACATAATAAACTAATAAATTCTATATCTATCTATATTACTCCGTGCAAAAATCGAAATAATTTCGCATTTTATCAAAAACTCCCTTTTCCTCCCAGCTAGTCGCGGCTGACTCATTTGTTTTTCTGACACGGTGCTATAGGTCTAGCTACTTGGGCGTAACCACGCCCACTTGCCACATGCCACAATGCCACATGCCACATGCCTCAAATCCAGGCGGCTGTTGTTTCCTCGCTTGTCTGCTCAAATTGTGCCTATTTCCGTCAACAAGATGTTAACATTTTCGCTTAAATTGCGCTCAACCAACTTGACTCACACACACAAACGCACACACACATGGTCACATACATGTGTGCGTAGCTTGAGCCCAGCAGCCTCCAGAGAGTTGAGGTCGAAAGTTGCTTTGTTGCTCTTTTAGTTTGTAATTTGTTGCTGTTGCGTTTGCAATCGCTTTTACATTGTTCTTATGCCCTGTAACATGAGTTGAAGAGGTGTTTAAAAGCCATATGCATGCAGGTGACAGGTGAGAAGATGACATTGCCCCAGCTCCTTTAATTAGAGAAATTTCATTTCAAGTAGCTAAAGGACTAAGTTTAGGTCGATAAATTTAGATTTTCTTTAAGCTCTACATAGAAAAAATTGGATTGCTTGAAAGCCCCATATAGAAAATGAAATAGCTTTTTAATGAACTTATTTAATATCGATATATATATATCGATTATCGGTTGTTATACAAAACTGCAGGGTATGTACTGGCCGAGCACGCTCATACCCACATACATTGCTGTTTTGTTATTATTTAATGCAATTTGGCGGCGTCAAATTTTGTCGCTGTTGCCAACTTTAGCATCAACTGCGGCTTCTCGGCTCGACTTAGCCCCCGACAGCACAATGGCCCCAAAACAACTTTTAAGCCAAGCAAACTGAGGCTGGCAGCCGCCGAGACGACTTTGAGATACATTCAAAATGTGTACAAAGCCAAAGTTGCCTCACGACAGCAACCGAATGAGTTGGTTTTAGTTTCTCATGCTGGGCTTAAGACTGTTAAGACTTTAACGCCTGTCAAAATGTAAAAGGAAATATTGTTGGAGCTGAAAATGCCATGAAATATAAATACTTAATTCAGTGCACTTCACTGTGGAGGCTGCTAGGCAACATTAATGTAATAAAATTATTGCAGATGAAAGAATCTAAGAGCTTCAAGCATAATTGCATTATAAATCTAGATCGTTAGTTGCCATTTCTGAAGAGGCAAAAGGCCTGCGTCCAGGCCTCCATAATAAATTCCTTGCTCAAGGAACTGGTCCCAGCAGATATCGCTTTCCACTCTGGACGAGGGGTTTCAAAGAGAATAAAACGAAAAAAGTTACAGTAAATATTTAAACGTTTGTATCATTTGTGTGGCAATCTAGCGAATTGGCCTCGTTAAGGCACTTCTTCGGCACTTGTTGCTGCCACATGCCCCACCTATTAGGGGAGCGCGGACAGTCAATGGGAGGGGGAGGGATTGCATTAAGTGTTCTTTACCCATTCGCCAGATAAAAGCGAGCACAAGTCAAGAAATCAGATAAAAGTCTCGTCTCTCTGACACTTACACAGTCCTGCTCTGCTACAAGTGCAGACATTTACATGACCAAGTGCCTAGTCAGAGGTGGGCGGAAGAGCCTAAGCTCTGAGGTCCGACGGGGTTGCCTCTATGTCTATGTCTATGTTTGCGTCTACGTCTATGTCTGCGTCTGTCTGCCATACGGCGTGAATATGTTTTATGTGCTTAAATTAATATTCTCCGAGGGATGGAGATGGAGGCGAAGCACCCGGGTAAGAGGCTTGTAACATGCCACTTGACAACTTGACAGCGGGTAGGGGGTGGGGGGGGACCATGCGAGGGGTGTGGCACGTAACAACATTAAGGATTAAAGATAACACAATAGCAACCAGCTGCCGGCCCAACTGTTGCACAGCCAACAATGCCTAAGCCGCTTAAAATTGCCCACTGATTGACTTAGGAGAAATTTTCTTGGTGACTTAGGCTAATTGAGTTTGTCGCTTTGCAGGTGCCATATAATGTAGCGTTTAAAAATAAAACCTCAGAGGATGTTTCGTTGCTCGTCGTGGACTCGATAGTTGATGTTATCTTCTTTATAGACATTGGTAAGTTCGTATATGAGGAAAGAGGCAAAGCTTCTGATCTGATCTGATCTGATCTGATCTCATCTCATCTCAACTTCTTCGCAGTGTTAAACTTTCACACCACTTTTGTGGGCCCTGGTGGTGAGGTAGTCAGCGATCCGAAGGTCATACGGATGAACTATCTCAAGTCGTGGTTCATCATCGATCTGCTCAGCTGTCTGCCCTACGATGTCTTCAATGCGTTCGACCGGGATGAGGATGGCATCGGCTCGCTTTTCAGCGCCCTCAAGGTGGTCCGTCTGCTGCGTCTGGGCCGAGTTGTGCGCAAGTTAGATCGCTATCTGGAATATGGTGCGGCCATGCTGATACTCCTGCTGTGCTTCTACATGTTGGTCGCCCACTGGCTGGCCTGCATCTGGTATTCGATTGGGCGCAGCGACGCCGACAATGGGGTAAGCTTGAAGCCTCACCATTTACCCCTCGTCTCCTTTGCTTATGCTCCAGCTCCTTGCTACAGATTCAATACAGCTGGCTATGGAAGCTGGCGAATGTGACGCAGTCGCCGTATTCGTATATTTGGAGCAATGACACGGGCCCCGAGCTCGTCAACGGTCCCTCCAGAAAGAGCATGTATGTGACGGCCCTGTACTTTACAATGACCTGCATGACTTCGGTAAGTGTTTGTGGCGGTTGCCAGAAAAGTGGAAAGCCGTCTTCTACCTTTTGGCCATGTTTGCGATTAATCGTCAAATCATTTGCTCTCCTTTTCCACAGGTGGGCTTCGGCAATGTCGCAGCGGAGACAGACAACGAGAAGGTGTTCACCATCTGCATGATGATCATTGCAGGTGCTGTGTCCAAACACGTTCCGTTGCCGCGTCAAAGTTTCTATCAAATATAACGAAACCAAAAAAATACACCCGCTACTCCCACGCAACGCTTTTGAATATTCTGTCATTGCAAAAGCTAGACTCAATTAGAGCGCCGCTAGAACTAATAACTGCCGGAATTGGTCTAGGCCAAACAAAGCCTCATCCCAGCTCATTCCGACCCCGTCATTAGCCATATAACCATTTCACCTCTGGTAGTGCTCTTATGTACACCTCTGCCATAGCGTTCAGCTCTCTCTCTTTCAACTCAGCAAATTGTCGATTGTTAATACCTGATCTATTTCTTTCGCATAATCAAAAATCGAACTAAAATAACACGACTAGTTGCACAGTTCGTCGCCATGTGTGAGTTCTCGTTATTCTACATCTCGTTACAATTTTATGAGTTGCTATTGGCATCAGCCCCATTCGTCCCACGCCCATCACGCCCATTCTGAATAGAGACGCACAGCTGAAGCATATTGCGCATACGCATCGTAAAGCCTTAAAGCAGGGTCTGGACCTCAACAGCCCAGCCCCCACAGGTGCGCCTGTGTAATGTCTATAAGTTGTGTCTCTCCATTTCCTATCTTTCTTCCCCCTCTCTTTCTATCTCCAACTTTGTATGTCGCTCTTCCAATTCTTCGCATTTATTACCGTTCTAGCTGCGCGCTTGCGCGTTTCATCATCAGCGTATAGAAGAACTCTCTTCAATTTCAACAATCATCGCAACTGTGTTCAACTCGTAATCGTTCTTGTTTGTTCAGTCATAGACAAAATACACTCTCTCTCTCACACACACCCACACACACACACACCAGACTCTGTATGTGACGAGATTTATTCATTTTCACGCTCGTTTATTTCCAATGCCGAATATCTTTTTCTATCTTTCTCTCTCTCTCTCTCTCTCTCTCTCTGGGTCGTGCAGCTCTGCTGTATGCGACTATCTTTGGTCACGTGACGACGATCATACAGCAAATGACATCGGCCACCGCCAAGTACCACGACATGCTCAACAATGTGCGGGAGTTTATGAAGCTGCACGAAGTGCCTAAGGCGCTCAGTGAACGCGTTATGGACTATGTCGTCTCCACGTGGGCCATGACCAAAGGCCTCGATACCGAAAAGGTAAGTGCGGCCAATAATTGCCACCAACCAGCCAGCCCCACCCCTTTATCTATGCTGTCTCAAAAAAAATAAAGAAATTAAAGAAAAATATATTAGGAACTTGAAAACTGGACTAAAAGTAACTTCCAGAATAAAACGAGTAGTTCGCAGTATGTTAGTTTCTATGTAGTGAATTAGCTTTATGCATTTTACGAGCTTGTAGAACTTTGCGCCCAGCATACGCCAAACATTCTAACAATCCATCATCAACAAACATCACTTCGCTCCTGCATCTCTGCTGATCATTATTCTTCTTAAATATCAAAATCATTTATAGACTCACTCGATGTTGCTGCTAATATCAATCATCTATATACATTCAAATGCACTCGCAACGAGTGGTTCACAACGAGCTCACTCACCACTAGCTAGCCACAGCAGTTAGCTAAAAGTCTCTCAGGACTGGCAAGAGTCTGATACACTAATATTTCAAGTATTCACTAGATGAATGGAATCATACTGACATGACTTTTCAGTCTTATTAATTAGCAATGGGCTCTCTGCAGCTCAATATCCAATAAAGTATATGCTTTTACTTCTTAGTCACTTCTAGTCACTTCTAGTCAAGTTTCGCTCTACTCGCTACTAAGCTCACTCCTTACTTTCTAGATACAATTGCTCAGTGCGCGCCTTTGCTGCAGTGAGTCCTTTCGTACTCGATACTTTTAAGTCTCTTTTACTCGCTACTAAGCTCACTCGTTGCTGGTTAGGTACAGCTAGTCATGTAGAACGCGTAAGTTGCACTGCTTGCAACTTACCATTCATTCGTATATATTTTACTACTTTATTTCCCAACAAACATTTAAATAATAGATTTTTAATTTCCTCTCCCGATAACTGGCCATAAGTGTCTCTGGCTTTTGTATATACATCTATCACAGTGCTCTCTCTCGCTGCTCACATAACTCACTCGCTACTCTCGCTAACAAGTGCATAGTGTGGCCCTGGCTCACAGTTGGTGTAGTTAAGGTCCAAGGCTTGCCGCAAGCATACGCACACAGCACACGGCACACAGCTCAAAGACAGACAGACACACATCCACCCACACACACACACACACTCACACTCACACTCACACATATGCAAACATAGAAATTTACAGCAAAGTTCTTCACATTTCTCAAGTACTTTCGAAATGAAAATGGGAAAACTGCTTTTGCCTTTGCCATTTGCCATTTGCCGCTGCTCGCTGCTCGCTGCTATTTGCTTTGTTTTTTGCTGTTATTTTGAAATCGCTTCTCGCATCTCCACAGCAAACGCTCCAAGCAAGACATTAGAACTTAAATCAAACGCTTTCCCAAACAATAACAAGAAATAGAAGGAAACTGTGCGACAAGACTGAAATCTGCCATTGGCACGTTTCCATTTTGTTGCCAACTTAGAAGTAGTTAAGAATTTTCGCAAAAACGACGCAAACAAAGTTTAAATTTAAGTGGACCCCAAGCCAAGAGCTATGTAAATTAAAAACAAAAAAGGTACCAAAATAAAATAACAAAGAGAAGAAGAAGAGCAAGAAGAAGGGTACAGGTACAGATCCGGCTAGAGGTCCAGCCACAGCCACAAGTCGAGGTCGAGGTAAGCTTTCTCTCTCTCTCTCTCTCTCTGTCTCTTACATTCTCTCTCTCTCTCTCTTTATTCTATCTTTCTCTATATAACTCTGGCTTTTGAGCCAGACCCCTTTACACAACTTGATAAAAAAAAAAAAAAAAACAAAAAATTATTAAAAAAATCAAAATTCTATTCTCTGTTTTTTATCATTCGATGCGCGTGAGCTAAATCCGTGCCAAAACGAAAAGCGTCCGTCAAATTCATGCCTTTAGATGAACTTAAACCAAACGCCATTAAATATTTAAATGTTTGGTTTAAAAAATTGAGTAAAATAATTAATTTTTACATCAACAATTCATAAATTGCCCACGCCAAGGCCGAAGCAAAGCAACTGACCTTTATACCTATTTCGTTGACTGTAGTTTGTGCCGCAATTCGAGAAAACAATTTTCAATGAAAACAAAGAACACCAAGAATAACCACGACAAACGTCGGCCTAAGCCGAAGATGGAATAACCTTGCAGACGTAGTTACATAATAATCCAATTCAAAATTCTTGATCGCATGTGAGCGAGGCTAGCTAGTAGTGTCTGATAGATAGGTCAGGGCAGTGTATGTATTACAGATATACAGTTATTCTTAAAGTAGAGTCTCTGCCAAGGGGGCTATACGACGAATCAAACCCAATCCCAAAATAGCACCAATTCCAGTTACTATTCTCTCAAAACTCTAACAAGGTACCAGGTACTATGCGTCTGTAAAGGTTTTCCCCTACTGTTAACAGAAACACCAATCCACACACACACACAATCAATTCCCACCCACACTTACACACATATGTATATATGTATATATACACATATAAATATATATATATATATATATATATACATATATACATATTCATAGACATAGACAAAACACACAATACCCCGACGGAAACACACACACAGGTCCTTTGTACACTGTTCAATGTTGTATATGTGTATTAGTGTATGTGTGCGTGTGTGTGACTCTTTCTCTCTCTCTCTATCTCTCTTTCTGTGTGCCTCTTGTTCTCTCCTTCAATTGTGTATTACTTAATCAATTATCATCCAGAGCCCGCAGGCACTTGTCCGTACTTGTCCATAAGCTAGCACTCATCTTGTTGGGTGTAACGCACAAGTAAATTATCCCACAATCCTAAAGAGAAACTCCCGACTTCCCGAACCCCCCCGATCCAAGTAGGATGATGCGATCCCCCAGAGTGGCGGGATTGCGGGTTAGCGTGTGAAGATATCTTGAGTAGCAGAGCACACAACGCAACTGGCAACTCATTCACAATTCGCAGGTACTAAACTATTGTCCGAAAGATATGAAGGCTGACATATGTGTTCATCTAAATCGCAAAGTATTTAACGAGCATCCAGCATTTCGTCTGGCCTCGGATGGTTGTCTGCGCGCATTGGCGATGCACTTCATGATGTCCCACTCGGCGCCGGGGGATCTACTCTATCACACCGGCGAGAGTATCGATAGTCTCTGCTTCATTGTGACTGGCAGTCTGGAGGTAATACAGGACGATGAAGTTGTGGCAATATTGGGTATGTACAAAATATAAATATATATATATGTATATATAAAACAAACAAGAAACAACTTGCGATAATTATCCCATCCAAGGCAAAGGCGACGTCTTCGGCGATCAATTCTGGAAGGACTCGGCCGTTGGCCAGAGTGCCGCCAATGTGCGTGCACTGACCTATTGTGATTTGCATGCCATCAAACGTGATAAATTGCTCGAAGTCCTCGATTTCTATTCGGCATTTGCGAATAGCTTTGCACGCAATCTGGTGCTCACCTACAATCTCAGACATCGACTGATTTTTCGCAAGGTGGCCGATGTGAAGCGCGAAAAAGAATTGGCCGAACGGCGTAAGAACGAGCCGCAATTGCCCCAGAACCAGGATCATCTAGTGCGCAAAATCTTCTCCAAATTCCGGCGTACACCGCAGGTCCAAGCGGGCAGCAAGGAGTTGGTCGGCTCCGGTCAAAGCGATGTCGAGAAAGGCGATGGCGAGGTCGAACGCACCAAGGTTAGTGTGTAAATTACTATTATTTTAAATTGGCTTGTTCCAATTCCATGCGTTTCGTGTTCTGTTTCCGTTGTTTTCCGTGCAATGCTTTTGTGTGTGTTTTGTGTTAAACCGTTATCGTTATCGTTATCGTTACCGTTATCGTTACCATTACCGTTATCGTTTCATTTTTGGATGATGATAGCTCGCCCAAAAAAAGCGTAAGTCAAGGAATAGAGCGTATGCTATGACAGGCTCTCTCCCCTGTCTTATGTAGCTATCCTCTGATTGAGCTTCGATGTGATCCATGCATTTCGACATCGAATTTCGAATTGTTCCATTTCATTTCGTTTCGTTTCGTTTCGTTTCGGTTTGATTTGATTTTACTTACATACCATATACCCATTAAATGTGTACAATATATATAATAATGTTTGTGTGTTTGTGTACATATATCTGCCACATTTGTTATTAACCGAGTAATTGAACTAACGTTATATTTTTTTTCGAAGCATTATCGTTACTAATCCACTCACAGCTACAGCTCAGCCACAGCCACAGCTCAGGTTTGTTGGGCCATGTGGCCAAGCTGGCACCATTAAGCGTTTACCGTTACCGTTACCGTTTACCGTTTACCGTTAAACTATTAACCGTTAACCATTTACAAATATCGTATTACTGTTATATCAATTGCATACAATTGACTTATGCTCGTTGTATATCTTTCTTTATCTTCCATTAACATGCTTACGCTCTTACCGACAACATAAACTGCATAACTCTGTGTCTCTCTCTCTCTCTCTCTCTCATCTCTCAACCATGATCCGTCATCAATCTCTCCCTCTCTATCACACACATACCTACTCTCACTCTCGCTTGTTATCGATATCAACGCAATGGATTCTTCCGATTCTCCAAATTCCTCACTACCATATACCTCTCATATACCACTCTCTGCCCACATATATATATATATATATATATCTCTTTCTTTCTGTATTGATTTCTATCTCTCTTTATACTGTTGTCAAACTGTTGTTTCGTTATGCTGCCTCCAACTGTATAAAATTTATTGATCATTGGCTGAATTGATAAAAAAAAAATATTACTAATGAAAAAATGTAAACTATTTTTCCTCCCTCCCACACCCCAACTACTTCCAACGTTTTGCACCACTTGAAACTCCCAAAATTTAACCACCTCCAAAACAAAAAACGAATTTTTGCCTCGCTTGAATTTTCCGATTCCGCTTCCTCCTCTCTCCACAAACAACACGAAACACTCTTCTTTTCCATTCTTTTCTCTCTCTTTCTCTTTCTCCCTCTCTCTCTCTCTCTCTCTCTCCCACGCTCTCTTTGAATAACTGCTCTCCTGTGCTCGCCAAAAACTTCCAATTGCTCGTTCATAAATACAAAAACAAAACCAAAATCCAAAATCTATGAACCTATCCAAGAAGCTACCCGCTAAACTAACATTAACCGAGGACTCACGCATATTAACAACCGCCGCTGTACCCTCACCATCGCCATCACCCTCGCCCTCATCGGGTCCACCATCTGCACGTAGTACCCGTGCTAGCAAATGGGGACGCCTTCTGGGCAGTTCAAGTGTCGATTCAGCTAGCGATACGAGCGCCAAGGTAGCCGTCTCGAGAAGTTTGAGCGCCCGCGAAAGTCTGCGTGAGAGCACTGCCCAAGCGAGGCAGAGTAGTACTTCGAGTAGCAATGGTGGACAAGGCAATAAAGTAATTACCGTTAACAATCAAATACGAATGCAATACAAAACAATAATCAGCAACAACAACAACAACAAACAACAAACAAAAACAAAAACCAATACAAGAAACTCTGCAAAACGATTTCGATTTCAAAATATATTTGGGATATTCTTGTACCGATTTTTGTCACACGATTTTTGAACATATCGTTTAGCAGTGAATTTTAATGCTCACCTATTTTCGTTTTGTTCTTTCTTCTCGATGCCAACTCTTCGCCATTTTGCTTTCATTTCGTTTATTCGATTTGTTGTCGGCATTTACGTTCGATAATAAAAAAAAAAACTAAATCTAAAAAAAAAACTAACTAAAAAAATAAAGCATTTACAATTAAGCAAAGTAAGTTTTTACTGATCATTTGTCATTTAATTGCTAGCAGAATAAGTCAATTAGATATTTAGTTGCTTTTCTCACCATACTTAAACACAACACACCACGTTTATGTGTATCGATAGCCAACTATTATCGATACCCTGCACTGTACATATGTATGTATGTACAATCAGCGGCCAGCACAGCGACGCATTTGAATAATTGCACGTTCGAGTTAGGCGCCTGCCGAATTGTCTTGCTAGTTGCCACAACACGATTTAGAAAAAGGCACAAACAAACAAAACATTGTAAGCTCGTCGGGCTTGGCTTATAATATCTCATTATTTATTAGTTTTTCATTTACTTTTAGAATTACGGACCTGTGTATGGCTTTCATAATCTGATTGTCTCTTGCTTTTTAATAGGATTCGCGTTCATTAGTTTTCATCCTCTCTTTTCAACAACAATACACGACTTGCGCCCAACTCTAGTGCCGATCGCAACCATGCGATGTATGTACTTTTGTATGCGTGTGGCTATCGATATGTTGCTCGTGCCAGCGATGCGTCGCCGTACTGCCTGTGCCACCCCTAGTTAATAATTTTGTCTAGCGCGCTGCTCGGCTCCCACACACACGCATGTGCACACGCACGCACACACACACACACACACACAGTCGCACATGTGTGCATGCGTGTGTATATGCACTGAACACGATAGCAAATTAAGAGTTTCTTGCCACTTAATATCGATTGATCTGTTTCTATTTTCCGTTTATTTCTCACCGAATGTTTGCAAATAAAACAATAACAAAAAACTACGCCTGTAAACAAAACAAACATTGCTTGCCTTGCTACTACAACAACAACAACAACAACAACAACGCATTGAATTCGACATTTGAATTGGACGCTGAACACGAATTTGCGCGCCACTTGCAAATCGAACCAAAAAACCAATTGGATCCGCACGCTTATCAACCTTTTGTAATGAACAACAACACCACCACCACTACCACCACCATCACCATCACCAATGAATGAATGCCACCAACAAATCCAAACTGATTCAACTTAACCTAAACATAAAACTGTAAATCCACTTTTCTCATTCTCTCCTCTATCTCCTTAAACTGAAACTGAAACCAAACGAATGAAAACCCAACCCGCTCGCTCGCTATTAACTGTCATCGATCGAACTGTCACCACCTTCAAATCTATCCAACCAACTATCAACCTGTCAATCTATCCGTCCAACCTCTGTGTCAACCTCTGCATCTTCCGCTATGCATCCATTATATACGTCACCCTGCAGGTATTCCCCAAGGCACCCAAGCTGCAGGCTAGCCAGGCGACGCTCGCCCGCCAGGACACCATCGACGAGGGCGGCGAGGTGGACTCTTCGCCACCCAGCCGGGACAGTCGTGTGGTCATCGATGGCGGCGCCGCCACCACAACCACGTCCACAACAACAGCCACCGCAGCTGGTGTCACTGCAGCAGGCGGCAGTGCTGGCGGCACGACAGGTGCTGTGACAGGTGTTGCGACTGGCGTCAAGGACCGCAATTTGGCGCTGGAGCGGGAGCGGCAGATCGAGATGGCCAGCTCGAGGGCGACCACATCGGACACGTACGATACGGGGCTGAGGGAGACCCCGCCCACGCTGGCACAGCGCGATCTCATTGCCACCGTGCTGGACATGAAGGTGGATGTGCGGCTGGAGCTCCAGCGCATGCAGCAGCGCATCGGGCGTATCGAGGATCTGCTGGGTGAGCTGGTCAAGAGGCTGGCACCTCAAATGGATAGCAGCGGTCAAACGACACCTGGCGACGAGATCTGTGCGGGTTGCGGCGCGGGCGGCGGCTCCTCAGCGACAGCAGCAGGAACAGCACCAGCAACTACAACGGTCACCACGCCCGTGGACACTGTGATAACCATCTCATCGCCCACAGCCGCTGGCGCGGGCACAGGCACACCAACATCAGCATCAGCATCAGCAACAGCACCGACAACGGGAACGGCGAGCGCTGGCGCTGGCAGCGGTCTACTAAATCCAAGCGTCCAAGTTGTGTCAGGCGCGGGAGGCAACGGCCTGGGGCCGCTGATGCTCAAAAAGCGACGCTCGAAGAGCAGGAAAGCACCGGCGCCTCCTAAGCAGACACACGCCGCGACGGCCACAACGCTAACGGGTGCGACTGTTGCAGCTGTAACTGTTGGATCTGGTACGACGAGCGTGACAGCGTCAGCGTCAGCGTCTGCATCATCAGCAGCAACAGCGGCGGGAGCAGCGACGAGTCCAGCGGCATCTGCCGAGCTGCTGCACTTGCGCCTGCTCGAGGAGGACTTCAGTGCCGCCCAGCTGACCGCGTCAAGCGTCGCTGGCACGCCCACAACAGCAGCGGGCACACCGCCCGCTGGTGCAACGACGCCAACGACCACAACAACAAGCGCAACAACAACGCCAACGGGCAGCGGACGCAGCGTGAAGCGTGAGTTCCTCTAGCCAAAAATACTGGAGCGCCATCTGTCGGCGGATAGCAGCAGCTTCGAGCATTAATACTCGTCAAATTCAGAGTTTGCCTACGCATACGCTTAGCTAGTCTGTAGTCCGTAGACATGCATACTAGGAACTATGCCCAATTACTTATATGATGTATAACTATATATATATATATATATATATATGTATATATATGTGAATATTTATATATATATATATACAATATATATATGCATATGTATATAGATATTATATTATATACATTTATGTATACACGATGTACATGAAACTGTAACTAATTTTAGATACACCTACACTCGCTCCTTCTCTCCCTCTCATTCTTTCTTTCTCTCTCTCTCTCTCTCTCTCTCTCTCTCTCTCTCTCTCTAACTATATCTCAATGTGTCTTTATACTCGTACTCTGGCCCTAAAGCAGCAATTCTCCGACAACTTGAATTGTGTGCTTATACTACCTACACTCGCTCCTTCTCTCGCTCTCTCTTTCTCTCTCTCTCTCTCTATCTCTCTCTGCTAACACACATTTATCGCGTGCACTTATTGCTCTATCAAACTCTCTCTCGGTCGCTCTCTACCTAACTCCCCGGCAACATTTGCTAGCGGTACAAATTTTGAAAGCACTCTCTGATGTATCTGATAAAATATGATGTACGATGGAGCTCAATCACGTGATGCTCGTTTATGAATATTAATTAGGGCATTAAGCATAAAGCATATTGCTTACGAATTTGCTACATTTACTGCAATTATTTACCTTTATATGCAGATCGGAGAAGAACTAAATAGTTATACCACACTTACACACATACACATATGCATAAATACATACATCTATAAATATATATATGTACATATATACATACATGATGTAAATGAATATTTTTGTGATAAAAGCTAAAGCAGGCAAGCAGCAAATAATGCCAGTGAATTGTACATACGAGTAGGATGTGCTTGGGAAAAGTCCATAGTTAATGGAAAAGCGAAACAAGCCCAAAGAAACCCAAAAATAGTTACTTAGTTACCGATCCCAGCAGGATTTATGTAAATCATTAATTCAGTGCTTAATCAGTTAAAACGATGTAGTTAACCTAGATAAATTTTTGTTGCCTACTTTTAGGATGGCATAGAAATTGATGAATATGGGTATTGAGTGCGCTCCGGTTAGAAACGAATTACTAATGCAAGCAAGCTATAGATCGAGAGACGTATTTTAGACTAAGCCCGCGACGTTTACAGCTAGCCCTAGGAATCAGTTCTTCAGAAGCTTAGCGATTCTGCTGGGCTTCACATAGATAGTCGGACAGTTGGAGCTGGGCCCTAGTTAGATGCGGCTTGGCGTCCAGTGTCTTGCATATTTCAAGACGATACCCGTCCTATACATATATACGCCTTAAGCGCTTGCTATAGGCTATACCTGATATAGGGTACATAGCAAACTAAATATACGAAAGATCCCAGCCACAACAAACCAAGACGAAAACACAACAAAAAAGAAAAAAACGAAAAGACAATCGACAACAACAAAAACCAAAACAAAAATAGAAATTGTTAAAAAAAAAAAAATAATTTGTATAAATATATTTATACACAAAACAAAAGAGGAAGCAAAAACAATGTAAATAATACAGCAAATATATTTCATGCTGCGCTGCTTTCAATTAGTGAACAACAAAATATTTATTTATGTAAATATTTGGAATTAACCATTTAAAAAGTAAAACAAATATTAAGAGCTACCTTGAAATACTGCAAATGTTAATTAATAATTCCAATTGTTTAACACACTCACACACTCACACTCACACACACACACACACATTTACAAAATACATACTTTGTGATAAAGAAAGAAGAAAAAATACTAAATAATTATTTAAAACATTTATAATATTTGTTCATGTAACACTACAAAAAAGGCTTGCCTATAGTTTATAAAATATTGAAATATTGCAAATTGTTAAGGCCCAATTAATGGGGCAGGCTTAAAGGCATATAACACCTTTTATTTCGTTCTTTTTGGCATTTGTCCAGTTAAAAAAAAAGGTTTCATAACATTTAAGTCGCTTGCGAATAATTTTCCACTTGAATGATTGAGATGTGCTAACATTAGCTTAGAACAATGACTTAGTTTTGTTTATACTAGTTTCTAGCTCTAGAGGCTCTACACACACATACACAATACACACACACACACAGACATACTCATGCAACCCCACAAGACACATAAAGCAATACGAACTATTGTCTTCCCGGAAACGAACTCGGCGCGCGCGGAACGGTAGAGAGTTGTTACTTAGTTAGTTTTACTTAGTTATACTTAGTCTGGCTTAAAGAATTCCACAACATAATACCCAATTCAGTCAATCCCATTCAGATTCGACCAGCAACCAGCAAAAAGAAAAAGGAAAAGAGGAGGAATCAACCGAAAAGCAATTCAAGTGGTATTACAAATCGACTTACATTTAATTATGATATTATATATGTAAATACGGCATAGTTTTCAATTATACATAACGATATATACACATACATATATATCCATTCGAACGTTTTGATAGTAACGATAATGAAAATATTTACCAAAACCAAATTTGTTGTTGCATATGTTTAGAGAGATTCCAGAACTAGCGGTGGGCTCATTGTATATAGTCTTGTTTAGCAGTTAAGGGTTATAGAGTTATATAGAGAGTATATATATAGGACCTTTTTTTTCTTAGTAGCTACACGAAATTCAAGAACAATTATGAGGATATAGAAAGAAAATCCGCTCGGTTTAGCTTAAGGCGCACTAGTCAGATGGAACGACTCAACTATCTATCATAATGCATTCATTCATTACAAATTAGTTGACACAATATGTTAGATACCTGCATACATATAGAGCATAGATCTAATTACTAGCGGTACTAGTTAACTGTATAACAGTTTCCTATCTAATTTTTCTTTCCAATTTTTAAAATTATCATTTATCATTTTTTAACGGACTTCAAAATATATAAAATACCGTGAGATAAAATACAAATAATACTAACGAAAAAGAAGGAAATGGATAAATGCTTTCGCTTCCAGCTCATAGCTCGCAGCGACAACGTTTTATAATGCCAATTTAGTATTTATTTCCTTTCGTCATTTCGTTTTTTTGTAGACGATTTTAGTGCTACACAGAGCCTTATACATTTATGAATAAACTAAAACAACTAACCAAGAACAACAAATTTATTACCTACGAAAAAAAAAAAAAGAAAAAAAGCTGAAGAAAAACCCCAAACAAGAATTAAGGTGCAATTACAATTTATAGAACACGCTAAATATGCGCGATAATTAGTCGAAATTTATATTAAAATGAAAATGAAAATGAAAATGAAAATGAAAATGAAAATTTATGAAACAAAGCGATATTTATATATACCTATATATACACCAGACCTACGAGGAATTGTAAAGCTCTCACACACTCGAAACAAACTCAAAGTCAGGCTCACCCAATACTAAATACTCATAGATACTAACTAACATGCAAGAGAAGACGTAAGAAATGCCTATTGAAGAATTTATGCCAGAGATCGAATGTATATACTTCTAGACACTATATATACATGTATACACATAGATATAGCTGCTTCAACTGCTTAGAAGCGCCAAACTGAAAATAATACCTAAAGAAAAGCAAAAAATAAAAATAAAAATAAAAATATATATATTTATGTATATATATATATATATATACTGCATACAAAAACACTTAAGCTTAAATAGAAACCCAAGATAAACCCAAAAAAAAAACAAACAAAAACAAACAAAAAAATCAAAAATATAACAAGCTTTTATACGCCAGAATTTTTTTCTAAGCGAAGGTCTTTAAAAAAAATAACGAAATAATACAAAACAAGATATTAACATAAAATACCAACTAACAAAAATACTAAGAATTAAAAAAAAAAAACAAAGCAAACGCCACTTAATTAATTACTAATTATGTACACAAAACTAAATCAATTGTAATTAAATTATACAATTATATATACACTCACATATATGTATACATATATACATATATAAAACAAGATACCAAAGCCTTAAACACTTGGAAATATACCAAAATATACCAAAATATACCAAACACACGCCTCATTTTTTATATAAAAGCCCAACACTTTCTGAAAAGCAAGCCGAAAACAAAGCTAATAAAATAATAAAATAAAAAAAACACTATGCGCTGGACACTAGTCTCTAGTCTCTAGACGAAAAAGAACCAAAATTTTACAAAAAAAAAAAAAAAAAAAAAAGACAACAAAAAACCAATAAAGCAAATGTTAAACAATTTCCACCAATTTGATGAGCATAATTCAAATATACAACAATTTGAATAATCCATTCAAAAACAAAATAAACATTATTTGGAATACGCGCCCTTTTTTATTTGAACAAGATAAAGCTGCCTATTTATATATTTACAAACTAATTAAATAATTAAAAAAAAAAAATTACACAAAATACATTCCAAAATAAAATAGTTTGTTATTGGTTCAATTCCGTTCTAAAACTTAGAGACTACATATTTAGGTAGTATATATATATAAAAAAAAAAAAACGCTTGGACAGAAAAAGCTGAAATTATGAACAACTGATAAAAATACCAAAAAAAAAAAAAAGAAAGAAAAAAAAACAACCCACAAAAATTATATTGAAATCCTAAAAATCAAAACAACCATTAAAGTATAGTTCTAAAATTTATTTGAGAGAATCAATTAATTAATGCTGTAATTAATGTGTATAGTAAATTAATTATTATGACATTTGCATTAATATTACAACACATACATACACACACTCACTACCACTATGTTGATCAAGAGAAAGTTTACATACAAAAAATACCAACAAAAATACTGCATTCATTATGAGAAATATTTAAACAAATACAAAAAATTAAGATACACACAGCAAACAAAAAAAAAATACGCAAAACAAGGTAAAAAATTATGATTAAAAAAAAGGAAAGGAGAAAAAATACAAAAAAAAAACGAAATACATGTTTTTAAAAACAACCCGTGTTTCTTTATTTGGAAAATGTGGGCTTGAGGTACACTGCGGTAAGACTCAGAGCCAACTTTATGGCCAACAAGAAATCAGCTCATCTTTGTGAGAATTTCCAATTTTACTTTAAATATATTTTTGTAGAGGGTACAATATAAGTATATCAATATTTATTATTTATTATTACCCATCTCCAATATATGGGGTGTATCCTAGTCGAGCGGACTAGAGCTTTCTATTGCCGTTGAAGTCGGGCACTACCGGCTGAAAAATACTCATTCCGATTTGGCACTACCCTAGTGGGCCGCAGGACAAACATTGCACAATATATATATATAATGGTCTCCAGATAATGGTCAATAATTGTCCATGTCGATTTCATTGAGTTACATAATTGCATTATTTTTATTTAATTACATTTACTTCTCTCGTTACAATAATTAGTTCATTTAATTTGCTTGAAATTTGTTTACATTTCTGTACTATGAGTATTAATAAAATGAAAATAATAATGCGTTTTCTTCTCCATCAATTCCAATTCTCGCAAACAATTCTTTCGAACCTACTTAAGAGTACTTCAGTGTCTATGTGTGTGTGTGTGTTTGTGTCTGTGTGTGTGTGTGTCTGTGTGATTAAAGCAAAACAAATGCTGATCAGATTTTAATTACAATTACAATTACGATTACAATTACAATTACAATTACAATAAATAAATAATTTAGTTAAATACACATATAGCTAAAAATTGCAACTTTTGAATTATAATTTATTATTTTAATATAAAAAAAATATTTATATTTATATATGCTAACTCGTTTTCCCTTCCTCTCTGCCTCCCTTCCTCCCTCCTCTCTCTTCATCTTTCTCTGTATATGTTCCACCGCCTTCTCAGTACGTCTCCTCCTTCTGCTTTTCCTCCACCTCGTCTGGGGACAAATCCTGACGCACTAGTTCCAGTCTCAGCTTTTGGGCACGCAGTTGCTAGAATGTTTGCGCATTGCGGCAAACGCCGCAGCCAAGAGCGAACTCCTCCCCGGTGGGCGGGTGCATTACATGCAACGGGCATTCGTCGCCGAGCAGCTGCTTGGCCTTCGGCCCGGCTGGGCACTGGGGCAGCTTGATCTTCGGTATGTTCGTCAGCCGCTGGAAATCGTCATGGCACGTGTCGCAGAAGTGAGTGGTGCCGAAGCAAAAGAATACCGCCACCGAGCAGCAGTAGCGGCACTTGTACTCCAGGAAATCGGTGCCATGCTTGGGACACATCTGTGCCCTGGCCACATCCGAGCAGCCGCCGCAGACGAGCTCCTCGGGATCGAACTTCTCCCCAATTTCCGCATCGCAACGCGCCTCGCCGCCATAGTAGGCCTTCTGGCATTTGAAGCAAACGTAATACGCATACCGATCCATGGCCAGTTGCGTTACGTCCTTGCTGTCCGTATCCTTAACAACGCCCTCGTACTTGATGCTAAGTCGGCGAGAGAAGAAGAAGAAGATACTATTAGCTAAGCAATGATTGTATTTTAAATAAGAGCATATTAAGGATCAAGATAATGGAGAACAAATTGCTTTTGATTCCCTTTATATATATTACTGATCCCACATATTGCCACGCCCAACTGCCATTCATATACTTACCGCATGAGGGCCTTGCGCTTGACGTCCTGCTTGAGCCCGTTGATTGGCTCCAGTATGTCGGCCAGCAGCGGATGCTGTATGTCCGCCTTGCAGATGGGGCACAGCGAGAAGCCGAAGGTGATGCGCGGTCCACTCCAGCGTTTCTCGAGCACGGCCTTGCAGCAGTGAAAGTGGAACACATGACCGCACTCCAGCTGCAATGAGAGGGACACACACACTATAATACAGACACTCATATTGCATAAGCCGTGTAGCCTTACGTGTATGGAAGGGGCGCAGGAGAGCGCCTCCACGAAACAGATCATGCACATGTCATCGGCATCCTGCGTGAGCTTCGGATCGTGCAGCTCCTCTGCCAGCTCATTCTCGCGCACATGGCACACGTGCTGCAGGCAGGGCAGGCATTTGCGTTCCCCTGCCACTCCGCCGCAGGCATGGCCGCACGGCTTGGTCTTGAGACAAGAATTGGATGCGTACTCCTGACACTGGGCATCCGCGCACACGTTGCCAATCTCCAGCAGCCCTGAGTTGCTGGTGAGCCCACAGAAGCGACATCGCCCCACCGCCTCCTGGGGACCAGATATGATCGTGTGGCTACCATCGCGGAACTCCACCATCGCCTTCAGAGTCTTGGAGTCGGCCAACGCGAGCAGCCAGAATAGCTTGGTGCGTCCGCAGGACTCGTGCAGCTCCACACGTATGGCCTCCTCCTCCTCCTTGCACACCTGTCGAATACAACAGCAAATTGGATTAATTTCCTTGTCAACAGCAAATGCTGTTTGATTGATAGAAATACTGAGTGATTGACAATCAACAGAAATGTATTTTACTTTCATTTGTGGTTGAAATGGTGATAATTCCTAGTTTGATGTATGCAAGGTTAGGTAAGTTTAATTGATTGATTTATAAGTTCACTGATATGTTGATTGATTGATTGATGATGGACGGATGTGACTTAACCAATAAAACTTCCTTGCTTGATGTATGCAACGTAAAGTAAGGTTATGATGTATGAAACTGGCAAAGTCGCCCAATATATTACTTGGATAATTCCTAGTTTGATGTATGGAGCGTTAGGTAGGGTTAACTGATTGATAAGTTCACGGATATATTGATTGATTGACGATCACCAGATGTGACTTAACCGATAATAATTCCCTGCTTGATGTATGTAATGTAAGGTAAGGTTAACTGAATGATTGATTGATTGATTGATTGATATCTTCAAGGAAACAATGGTTGATTGACGAACGACTGGAATGAATGATAATATCCATTTGACATTACTTTTTAATTTATGCAGTGATTGATGACAGATGCGGCTTAAACGATGTTTGATGTATGAAACTGATCATATCTGCCAAAGTCGCCCAATATATTAATTTGATAATTCGTAGTGTGATGTATGCAACATAAGGTAGGGTTAACTGAATCATAATTTCACGATTGTATTGATTGATTGATTGACGATGAACAGATGTGACTTAACCGATAATAGTTCCTTGTTTGATGTATTCAACGTAAGCAAATGCCCTTCATAGACGTCAATGAATAGGATAATGATCGCGCCTCTGTGCATGCCAAGAATTTACAACATAAAATGAACCAGCGACTTGAGGGCAGCCACTTCCACTTGCCAAAGAAACTGAGGACACCTGGCAAAGATGGCCACTATATTACTTTCATATATCCTTATTTTTATGTATGCTGCAACGTAAGGTAAGCTTAACTGTTTGATTGATAGCTTCAAGGATACATTGATTGGTTGCGATCGACTGAAATGAATATTGGATTTGATTGACATTTCTTTTTTGATGCTCAGTGATTCATTGACGTTAGGCAAGTTTAATTGAATGATTGATAAGTTCAGGGGTATATTGATTGATTGATTGACGATCAACAGATGTGACGGCAAATATATAATAGAGCAAGCTAAATTTTGCTAATTGACTCACCGTGCGTTTGTGTGTGCGCGTCTTGCGATTGAGATGCAAAAAGCGATCACAATCGCCGCAAAGCGAGCCGCATGTTTCGCACTGGATTATGGCCGCCGTCTCGCCATCATCGTGATTGGTGCACATGGGACGAGTATCGCAGAGCTTGGACCATTGTCCGGACGATAGCTTCTCCACATGATCACGCTCCAGCACACAAAGACTGGCCAGAGCCAGCCAAAGCGTAGCTGTCTTTGTGCAATGCTCCGGTGTGCGGTAGACCTCCTCGAGCCGCGTCAAGTTGAGCACGGATTCGGCAATTGCCGCCTTGGTGATCTGTGACCATTTCTCGCTCAGCTTTCCCTGTTGGATGATAAATTTAAGATTGGAGTGTCTGTCTTCCATTATGGACTTTCAACGCAATTACTTACGCTAGCTAGGTCACGTATTAGCCCAATGATACTCTCCGCCTGCTTGGTGGAGATGAGTCCATTAAGGAACCAGCGTTGATTTAAATTACGTTTCGATTCCTTCTTCGGTGGTGCTGAATCGAAGCGGAAGGGATCACTGCAATTGGGTACAGCCGAAGACAGCTGCTGTTCGGCTGTGTTCGGACGCGAGCGCAACAGCTGCACGGATAGATCCAAGGAGCTGCACAATCGCACAAATGCCGGCGTCTTCTCCTGCTGCCCGGACTTTGGACCACTTGCCGAGCCAGAGCCAATAGTTGCATTTGCCGTATTGGTCTTCACCTTGACCTGCAGCTGCAGCGATTTGGCAATGACGGCCAGAAAAATATCCAACAAACCCAATCGACTCATGTCAAAGTCGCTGGCGCTCTGATGGGCAATGTTATAGTCGGCCGGCGGTAAACGCTGCACGCCCAGCAGCTCGGCAAAGCTCTCCGGCGTAATTTCAGGTAGAATGCGACGCAAAAGCGCCGTCACCTGACGCTGCACGCGATCGCTGCCCGTGTGGAGCAGGCCTAGCAGATCGCGCAGCAGGCCATGCTGTTGCGATAGATAGGAGCGGCCCACAACGCTGCCCGACAGGGCGAGCACCATGCTCAGCATTTCGAAGCAGTAAGTGTCCGGCGCTCGACTGCGCTCCGAGCTGCTCTCACTAGAGGAAGTCGGCGCTGCAGAACCGGCTGTTCCAGCTCCTGCACACGATCCTGCTGCTGGTGGCGACTGCTGCTGCTTAAGCACATGGGCCAGATTGGCCAGTTCCCAGTCCTCTTTGGCGCGTTGCGCTTCCTTGCGTATGGCATGCACGATGTGGACAATCACCTGCTTCTGCAGGTGGGAGAGTTTGCTGCGAGAAAACAGAATGCCAACCATGTGTTCGCGGAGATCGAGGGAATCGGCTAGCATCGAGTTGGCTGCATCCTGAGAAGCCACTCCCGTCGGATTGACCGCATCACTCACATTGCTGATCAACTTGCCGAACACCTGGCCGGTGATAAGCCGGAACACGCGCAGGGTTTCGCCCTCGCAGATCTGCTGTTGAATGCGTGAGGCGTGCGACAAGCGTAGATTAGCCCGCTGCTCGGCCACGGTCAAAGGTGGGGCGTGCGGCAGCTCCTCAGCTGGTCCAGCCGCTGCTGAGCCACCACCTCCACCCTGCTGACAGCTAGGCAGGCCGAGCAGCTTAATTTGGCGCACGCGCAACGTGTTCTCCGGTCCGTGGAGCTCCAGTCGAAAGTGCGTGCTGCTCTCGTCACTTATCTTCGCCGCAATCCACACGCACGCCTTCTGGTCGACATCCACGGACTTGATCAGATTCGTATCGCCTAGCGACTGACCCGCATAAAACACCACATTCAGCACCTTGTTCTGTGGAAATCGAGAAGTGTGAATACAACATAAAAAGGATTGGCATCGACTCCAACGGACGGCCACGAGTAATAACCCATGGTGATCCACGGATTATGCCGACTGGAAAAGGCGTGTGGAAATATTCTGCCTGGAGCTGCCTTAGGTACTTAATACAAAAGATATACTCACCTGGATATCGCGACTGTTGTCAATGTGGACGAGCACGAATTTGCAGGCATAGCTTAGCTTGCTCATGGAGAGCTCTATAATCTTGCACTTGTTGCGATCCTCCTCGTCGCTCTCCCAGAACGTTTCTGTTGAGTTGTCCGTGAGAGATTCAGCCATGGCTGGACGCGAGGAGACCGTCACCTCGAACATGCCGGACAGATCTGTATAGCAGATGACCTTGGCGCCTGGCACGCTCCCAGCTGTCGACTGATTGCTGGCCGTGGCTATGTTATGCTCGGCATCGCAGTGCGTCTCGCCAGCTGGGGCCAGCATGGTCGAGACAGCCATTGCATCGTTCTGCTCATCAGACTTGGATAATATCTTGGATATGTTGCCAAAAACGTGCGAGCTGTGCAGAAACTGATGGTCGGCCTGCCGAAAGCGTATGCCAAAGCACTGAATGGCGACACGCTGCAGCGGTGAGCCGAGCGGCAAGTGAAGGGTCAGGTCCGCCACGGACTGCAGCAGTACGTGCAGCGATTGGGTAATCAGATGGGCAAAGCGTCCGCTGATCTGTGTGTACGCGACGGGATGCTCCAGCGCCTGTTCCGCCTCCTCGTACTTTCCGTCGACCAGCTCCACACTGCCCAGAGCCAAGGAGCTAACGAACCACCACATCAGGTCGTGCAGGCAAACGCCCTGCGTAACGCTGCGCAGCAGCCAGTTCAGCGCTTGAAGCGCATAGATGCGGCATGCGGCAATCCGCAGACTGCGTCGCATTGCAACCCGCAGACGATCGAGTTCGTGTTTCTGTGTGATAAACGCCATGGCAGGTCGGCTGAGCAGAACGCTGTTCTGCTCCGGCAGGGGACTCGAAGAGCCAGGTTGGACTGCTGAAGCTTCTTTGGCAACTTCTTCATTAGCTGCCTTTGCCTCGTTTACATTGGGCGCATGCAAAACGGCAACGCTGGCCAGCAGCTTGGGCGGCACCAGACGACGCAGATGTTCCGATGGATAGCAAATGAGCAGAGAACCATCGCCCTCACTCGTCGAATTATTGCGCCTCCGATAGACCACTTTGGGCTGGGTGTCCAGAGGCAAGGCCACCACCGATGGCTGCAGCTGCAACTGCTGCTGTTGCTGCTGTTGTTGTTGGTGTTGCTGTTGCTGTTGCTGGGCCACAGCTGCCCAGCCCTGGCCCATGGAGTAGCTGCGATGGAACTTAGACAGTGTGCCGCCAGTGGATGGCGGATTCACTACAGATCCGGACATTAGTTCATAGTTGTTTGGCTCACAAGATTCGTACGAAATCTCCGACAAAGGCTAACCAAAAGAAAAGAGAAACATTAATCAGTATTAGCTGATTGCTCCGTCCGTCCGTCTGTCATGCACTCACCCGATCGTAGCCATTCTCATTGGCATTGCTGCCCAAGCCGAACATCTCGTAGGGCAGATCCTCGTTAAGACCCGTGCCCAAGCACTCGAGGCACGCGAAACTCTCCGGTGCTAGCCAAACGTTGTCGGGCGTTGCAGGCGCCACGCCCACAAATGATTTACGGAATGGCGTAAACTTGCCGCTTAGCCGTCCAATGCGACTGTTGCGCGCCGAGTCCGCCCGACTGGTGCTCGGCTTGTTACTCAGATTCAGATCGGACATGCCCAAATGCTGATGCTCAACGACGACGGGCATGGACTGCTGCGACTGTTGCTGTTGCTGCTGCTGCGGCGAGCGCTTCTGGCTACCACCCAATACAGCCGACGATGGCGATGACGACGAAGACGATGAGCAGAGCTCCAGCAAAAATGTTGCATTCTCTCGCATTGTCGTATACACCTCCGAATTGGCTATCAACGTAGTTGTCTTAACGCCGAACAGATTCATTTCAGCAGCTGAGAAAAGTCATTAAGTCTTAATTTTAGCAAAAGAATGGAAGCTGAACTGCATAGGAAAACCAAGAGGACAAAGCGAAATATATCTGAGTTACATAGGAGTGGAAATCGGATCTTGCTTCACTCTTCAATCAATTAAAAAATGAGTGCTACTTGACCGTGCTGACTGCACGTGTCCTGGCTGGAGTCGATATAGCCATGTCCGTCTGTATGTTCATCCGTCCATCTATATAGGATCCCATGTCATATAGGATTTTTGTGATCCGGTTGCCTGAAATTTCTAAGGCTGTTTTTTTTTTTCTTTGTTGGTCTATTTTTATCAGAATTCTTTTTATTCATCCTAGTTGAAGTCGATATAGCCATGTCCGTCTATCTGTCCGTCAAATAGGTCTCAGGTAATCCGGATTCCGAGTATTTCTTAGGCTTTTTTCTTCAATTTTTTTATTCTTCCTGGCTGTAGTAGATATAGCCATGTCCGTCTATCTGTCCGTCAAATAGGTCTCAAGTGATCTGGATTCCGAAAATTTCTCAGGTTTTTTTTTTTTCTTTTTGGTCACTTTATCTTTTTATTCATCCTAGTTGGAGTCAATATAGCCTTGTCCGTCTATCTGTCCGTCAAATAGGTCTCAGGTGATCCGGATTTCGGTTCTTTTCTCTGTTGTTTTTCCCTCCGAATTTTCTTTTTATTCATCCTAGTTGAAGTCGATATAGCCATGTCCGTCTATCTGTCCGTCAAATAGGTCTCAGGTAATCCGGATTCCGAGTATTTCTTAGGCTTTTTTCTTCAATTTTTTTATTCTTCCTGGCTGTAGTAGATATAGCCATGTCCGTCTATCTGTCCGTCAAATAGGTCTCAGGTAATCCGTCTGTATGTCCATCTGTCTGTCTGTCTGGCAAATAGGTTTTAGGTGATCCGATTGCCGTCCGTTCGTATTGCACATATAAGAATATACGCGGAGAGAGAGAGGGAGAAAGAGGGAGAGAGGAAAAGACGATGGCTCACCTGAGTTGGAGGCGTGTTGGGCGGCGCTGTTGATGTTGTTGGCACTGCGGGTGCTGGCGAGGTATTTGTCGCGACAGGCGTCGCACATGAGGAACCAGCTAGAGGCACCTTTACCGCCCTCGCCGCAGTTGCCGGCCCAGCCCTCGCAGAAAATGCCCACCGAGTTGTAGCCCTTGCCCTTGGCCGACTTGCCGCAACCGGGATGGGCGATGCGCATGTGGTATGTGACGGGCATGGGCAGGAAGAGCTCACAGATTTCACACCAGCTGCCGTCATCCTTTTTCTTCCGCTTGCACTTTTTGGCTGCGTCCTTATCGGCGCCCGGCTCACCTTTGCTACCGTCTTTGGCATCGGCATCGCCATTGGCATCGCGACCGCTGGGCGACAAGAGGCGCGGCTCGCGCTGCTCGAGTGCATTCGACTGGACAATATGAACGCAGCCGGAGCAGATTTGCTCCCAAAGGTAGACCAAGCATCGGAGCGCTGGAGGTAAGACACTCACCAGCTCTGGCAGAGCGTGCAGCTTCTCCTTCTGCTGTGACTGCTGATCCTCTCCAGCTAAAATATTTTTGCGATGCTTGCTGCGATTATGGAGCGAGCAGTTGCCGCTCTTGGCGAGCGTCTCCAGCGTCGAGGGACGTATATTTAGATAGTGACCCGCATTAGCCACCTCCACGGAATGACGTTGCTGCGCCTTCTGCTCCCGCGACAACTGCACTCGCGGATCCCCAGTATCACGTCGCGTCACCACTGTGGCACCCTCCTTCGGCAGGCCCGGATGGAATTTGAGAAAGCTGGCGCAAGCCATCGCATCGTGTACGACGCCTTCGTGCCAAAGCAAAGCCGCGAATACGGCCCGTATGCTCTCCGCAAAGGAGGGCGGCATCGCACGCTTGATCGGACCCATCGCCTGGCTGCGCTTCGAGCAGCTGCTGCTGCCGCCCGCTGTGGGGCTATTGTTGCTCAGGCTAAGGCCAATCTGCAGCTCACTTGGAAGCTCGCTGAAGCCAGCTGCATCTGCTGTTCCACTGGCTCCGGCTGCTGTTGTCGTCGTGGTTATCTGCAGCAGACTGAGCTCCTCGTCCAGCTGTGCCGACTCGCTGACGAGGGCGACGGCAGCTGCCGCCGCCGCTGCCGTCCGCCTGGGCGTATGCTTGGGTGTGGACAGCAACGCTGCTGTCTGGCTGGCCGTATAGTTAACGCGCCGTACGCTGGCTATGTCGAAGTCCATGGACTCGCTCGCAGCGGCACTAGTGGTCTCCTGACTGTTGCCATTGCCCCGAGGCGTGTGAGAGTGGGTCTGCGATTGCTCTTGCCCGCCCATAGCACGCACCAGCTCACGCACAGACACGCCAGCCAATGGCGGCGTCGCTGTCAGCGGCTGAGACTGTGGCTGGGACTGGGACTGGGACTGAGTCTCGATAGCATCGCCTTTGAACCATTTTTGCAACGCCTGCAGCTTGATCGCTCCGCCGCCGACAACACCCGCTATGGCCGAGCCCAGATTAGCGGGCAGCAGCTCCGTGCTGGCAGTCAGCATATTGTCCGCATCCGTGGCCAGAAGTGAATCCGTACCAGCTCCTTTGGCAGCGGGCAGCAAAAAGGGATTGGTCGACGATGAGGAGGAGGAAGCAGCCGCAACTGTTGCTGCGGGCAACTCAAAAATTTTACGCTCCGTTGGTGATTTGCCATCGACGGGACTGGTGGGGCTGTCGCCGGCCGTGCTGCCGCTGGGACTGCTGGGCAACGGCTGCTGCTGTTCGATCTCGGCCAAGTCCCCGCCAGCTGTCATCTTTGACCTGGGCTTGGACTCGTTAACCGGCTGCAACAGCGTGCGGGTTAGATGTTGATTGAATTGAAGACACCAAGCCTCCGTTGGATACCAGCCCATGGTACAGTGCTGCCGTATGGACTCCGTGGACAAACGCAACCAGATGCCATCATCATTTTCGATCTCGTCTATAAAGGATATGATGCCACCCAGCCGTACCACGCCCACCTGCTCCGACTGCAACGTAGGATGGGAGCGTATACGCAGACCAGCGCTGTGCCTCGCCTGGAATCGTCGCAGTTTGCTGGGCGCTTGCGGACGACGCGTCGCACTGCTCCGTTGAGTGGGTGGAGGTAGCACGCCCTCCTTTACCTCGACCCTATAAACCTCCTCGAGCGGTATGCCATCAATGGTGACTGCCAAACAATAGCCGCCCACCGAATTGGGCGTCCAGTGGACGCTAAAGGTGCCATCCTCCATGTCCTGGGCAGACAGAGCTTCCGTCGTCCGCGTCTGTACTGGGCTGCTGAAGCGCAACTCCTCGAACGAATAGTTCGTGTAGGGCTTCATGAAGGTGATCGCCTTGAAGCACATCTTCTCTTTCGTCGTGGCTTCATAGTTTAGCCGTGGTGGCGGCGCCATTCCGCCCAACTGAGCGCCAATGCCCTGACCCACAGTCGAGCCATCATCTGCATAGGAGGTGCGCCGCATCTTCAGGTTGCCTCCGCCACTTCGATCTGGTCCGCTGGGTATGGCTTTGATCTCCACCTTGAGCTCTGGCACAAGGACGGCATCGCCATATTGATCCCGTATCGTGACTGTCACCTGGGTGGGCCAGCCGTATCGCAACGGTTCCGTTATAGTGTTCAGCTCACATCTGAAAAGTACCACAATAATCGAGAGTAAACCTCATCCTTATCACCCAGTGCGTCCATTGCAACTTACTTATTGGGATCAAGCCGCGACTCCGGCTGCAGCCAAGCGGCCAGACGGGCGCCCGAGGAGCCGGGAGCACCGCTGATAAAGTCCTTGAGGAATTGCCGTTCATTCGACTGTGAGCTGCAAAAAAAAAAAGAAAAAGGAAGAACAATGCAAAAACAACGCAAAAACCAATCCAACGGACTACGGACGTCTTCCTTTTATCTTTAACCTTGGCCCAAGGGCACGTAGCGGTGCACGGAGCATGCGTGTATTCGTCTCTGTGTATGTATGTATGTGTGTGCAAGATCATATCTTTTTAGACACGTACGGACATGCACTGCATGAAAAACGCAGAAATAGCTAGCGCTGCCCATTTGGCTATTTTCCCTTCAGAGCTGGCATTTTAAAAACCCAAGATCAGACAAAAGAGAAGGGAAAACAAACATTGTTGTCCGAGTGTGTGTGAGCTAAGCGAAGAGCTGATCAATACGCCGCTCGCGCTTATGTTTTTCATATACTCAGTAAAGAGATATAAGTAGGGATGCCACCCTAGGTGCTGGCGGGAAAAAAATATTAAATTAGAATGATTTATTTTTTCTGTTCTATCTAGCCAGGTCTAGCGTGTTGAGGGTCCTAAGAATAGGCAGCACTGATTCATCAGGCACTCATTTAAATTTTACAAAACAACATCTTGAGCGATTAAAAATAAATAAATAAATAAAATGATATAACTCATAGGCTCTTTTTTTTACATGCGAATAACTTGACAACCCTGCTGCTAAGAGAACGTAACGTAACGTTAACAGTGAAGAGCCGAGACTGTTAACAGGCAAAAACTGTGCGGATCGGCAATGTCAAAGTCAGTGTAAGTTTTATTGTTGACGCGAGCGGTTGGTGTGGTTCGTGCGGTCGTTGTTTTTTTTTTTTTTCTTGTTGCATTCTACCGTCGTATACATTCGCATTTGAATAAAATTATGAATATTAGTGCAACACGCATGCGCGTGAAAAAGAAAAAAAAAGAAAAGAAATTTATAGAAGACATTCAGAGTTTTCTCAACAACACAAGGCTATTAAGAGAGCCGACCAAATTTGGAAAAATCATGTGGAGTTTGTTCCTCTTTTTTCTCTCCTTAACGACCGTTTCTTTGTCGTCCGAGGTGGCCGAGAATCTGTGCGAGCTTTGCTTTTGCCAGGGCCGAACATTGAAATGCGACTTCAGGCATAACCAAACGGTAAGTCATTTTTCTTAGTGTACATAATAACATAACTGTATAATTCGTATACATATGCAACTCTAGCTCTAGCTTATTGATCAATTAAACTGAGAACGTGTGATCCATTGATTTGCCAAAACTAAAGTAAGAAAAACAAATAACAAATAATAAATAATAAATACGCATGTGCATATGTATGTATATAAAAGTGGCTCAACTGGTTATGCAAATGAATCAGGTGTGTGGGGCAGGTGTGCGTGTGAGATCTGAGAGCTGGGAGCTACGCGCTATGTACATACATACACATATGTATGTATGTATGCATATATAAGTAAGAAAGCTCTAGTCGAGACAGCTCGACTACGAGATACACTGCACCCTTCGAATAGCCGATATTGCAAGCATGCTATGATTATTTTACATATACACATGTATGTATATTGCAAGCAACACATACACACACATACACGCACACGGACGTAATATGAGCACGCGCTCTGCTAACTGAGCAGCGACTGCGCTCGGGCTGCAATATGCCTATGATATGGGAAATTAAATGTTTAATAACTTTTTTCCTAGATGGACTTTCTTGATCAAATCTTCACAGTGTGATTATGGCATTCATATGTGTCTATTTGCCTAAGCACAAGTCTCTAGTATTTGATATACGGGTTTTGCAAATTGTGGGCGAACGGGGCGTGGCATCCAAAATCCAAAAACTACAAAATGTCCGTATTCACTACACCTATCGGCACAGTAAATTTGAAGTCTCTAGCTTTAATGGTACATATCATTGAAAGTCGAAATTTATCGATATATATGTACTTTCTTAAACAAATTTACAGTGTGATTCATGTGTCTATTTGCTAATGAGTCACATAAATGAAAGCAAATTGATCAAAATTTATTGATAACTCAAATATCAGACGGACGGACAGGGCTATATCTACTCAGCTTATCGAGCTGATCAAGAATATATATACTTTATGGTGTCTGCGACGTCTCTTTCTGCCTGTTAAGTACATTTCAACAAAAACATTTCCCATTTGCAATAGGTTCGAACAGAGCAGCAGTGAGAGAGAGAGAGCGAGAGAGAGCGCAATGTGGCATACTCGAGTGTTTACTTGGAATGTGTGTGAGTGTGTGGAAAGAGATATCAAGCGTGTATTTGTTTGGGGAATGAGTGCTTAAATGGGTACTAAAACTACTTAAAACCGAATGCGAATGGAATTGAAAATGAAATGGAAATGAGCATAAGAGCTACTAAAATCCATCAAGTCTCTGCCTCTCCCTCTCTCTCTCTCTCTCTCTCTCTCTCGCTCGGTCAACACGGCGGGTGGTGCAACTAGAATACATTCTTGAAAATTCCCTCCACATGTCTTATTTGCATAGATATCAAGAGGTCAACAATAAGATACATATATACATAGCTATAAATAAAGTTCGTGCTAAATTATAGATCCCTTCTGTATTTGATCTGCTATTTATCGCATTTGTTGTAGTTCGGAAATATAAATATACATATATTATTTATGTTTACTTATATTTCACTAAATTTGTTTTTTCCATCAAGCAGACTTTAGACATAACGATGCTTTACCGGTATTTATGCTTACTCTCAATGCTGATTTATTTTCGAACTTGTACAAATGTTTTTCCTGTTAAGGAAAACCATTTCCGCGCGGAATCCGACGGAAGGCGGGAAGCTAAACTTGCAGGTGGCCGTAAAAAAGTATCCGACATACTATACGTACATATGTAGGCTCTCAGGGTGCCGATATGGTAATTGAAATACGTGTACGAAGGGGGCGTGGCATCAAAAATCCAAAAATTATAAAATTCTGCATTCACAACACCTATCTGCACAGTAAATTTGAAGTCTCTAGCTTTAATGGGCCACTTAATTGAAAGTCAATTTATCGAAATTTATCGATAATTCGGGAACGGGATGAGCTATCAAAAAAATAAAACAAACTCGTATAGCGTATGGTATTCACGATAATTTTGAAAGAGGGTTTTTTTTCAAATTTTGTGCGTAGGAATTAAATAAAAATCAAAATTGTCCTATATATAAATTTAAAACTAAAATCGATTTTCGTTTTTAATCGATAAAAAACTAACGAACATTTATCGAATGTTAAAAACAAATTCGATCTGCGCGTGATATACACGAACCTAAAAGAAATTCCATACCCATGAATTGCCTCTAACGTAGCTTAAAATCATAGGTGCAAACCCAACTTATAACACGGACGGTTACCAAGCTTTTCTTAAGCTCAAAGAATAATAAAAAAAAAATATTCTTGAAATTAAAACAGCTTTTTTGCAAGAAAACCAATCTACCCCAAGTTGCCATTTTCAGGGTATACAAACAGCAGCTATTGGAAAATCTGGAAAATCCAGCTCTGCCATGCGGGTTACATATGTGTGTGTGCGTGATGTTGTTGTTTTTGGAAGGAACAAGAACACAAAGTGAAACTCTAAAATATTCTCGCCATGTGCCGCGAAAATCTCGAACGCGAATGCACCTAAATATATGTATGCATGTACATACATACATATATACATACATATGTACATATACATACATACAGTCTGTCAAATATGAGTAATCTAAGTTTATGTTGTTTTTTTTTAGTTTCACCCATATTGTTTTTGTTTCTGTGTTTTATAATTTGATTTAAAAATACATATTAAACAGTGAAGTGTTTCTTGACAGACTGTATGTATGTATAAGTTTGTTCATAATCATATATGTATGTACATATCAGCTGAAAGCATAAACTGTTGCTTCCGGCTGCTCTAAAAATAAATGGCAACGGCGACAAAAATGCGCCGGAAAACTTTGGGCAGCAATAACTGGAGAAAAGAGACGCTGGAAGCCGATAAACAAGCGGCGAAAATAGATGTGAAAAGCACAAGTGGGTCCATAGATACATACATATGTATATATGTATGTATGTATGTAAGTACGTACACACTCACACACATCAGCTGCTGTTGCGCTCTGCGCGTCGTCTAGCAAAAGAGAAACGAACGTAATTGAGATTTCCGCTGAAACGCGAAGAGTACAGAAGAGTATGTAGAAAAATAGAGAAGAAAAGGCAGACAAAGGCAATGTGGGGTGGGGCAGGCGCAAGAGTATTTCATGATATCATAAGAGCTGTTGTTTACATATATGTGCATACATACATACAGTTAGTCCAAAAAGTATTGGCACACCAAAACAAAACAAATCCAAGTTTATGTCACTATAACTTGGGTTCTATCAGGGCTAGAGAGAAGAATATAGTATAGTATACATAGATTTTGTTTATAAGATCATTAATATTTATTTTCTTCCCATGAGTTTGATAAAAAAAAAAACAAAAATAACAAATTCACGCCAAAAAAGTATTTGCACCGCTCGTCTCTTTGTGTGACTCGTTTGCTCTCTTTTGATATTGCAATTTGCAATGATAAAGTCCCGTTTTTTTTTTTTTTTATTGGGCAATTATGCGAAAACTTCATATGATGTACATATAATGTATGTACATATGCTGCGTACATGAGTAATCTTAGTTTTTGTTGTTTTTTTCGCCTTCATCTCATTGTTTTGTTATTTTTTTTTTACATTATAAAAAAATAGAAAAATCAGGGTAAAAACTTGCTAACTCTGAGTTAAAGTAAGAAAATTGAAATTTTTCCATGTGTGTAAACAGTTTCTTCACAGACTGTATGTATACCGTACATATACTTCATACATTTGGACATGCATGTGCATGTCTCTATACACACATAGATGTGAGCGCGTACGCTTAGAACGCTTGTGTGTGAGTGGGATGGGAGTGATAAACAGTAGGGAGAGCGGGAGACAAAGAGAGAGCGTGCGTTTATTTAAATTTATGGTAAAGCAAATAAAAACAATGAAAGAATCCAATTTTCCAAACGAAGTGGGCAAATAGGCAAACAACAACCAAAGCCTGCAACCAACTGTGGCATGTGTGTGTCTCTCTGTCTGTCTGTCTGTCTGCCTGTCTGCCTGCTTGTGTGCTACCTGTGGGAAACACGTTTTCCTATTTCCATTGATCGCGCATGGAGCTACGCCCCGACCCCAACTGCGAACACGACCGAGACCGAGACCCCCAGTTATCCATGACCAACCGAGCGAGCCCACAAATGGAGCCCCAGCTGCAGTGGAAGCAACTAAGCAAAACAAAGAGAAAATATAAAAGAAAAAACAACAAAAACCAACTGTAACGTGCAAGTGTTCATTCATTATTATGGTCAACCAGATGACCCAGTAGAACTTGCATGCCTAACAAAATGCGTTCCAGAGCACACACTTTGCATGCATTAGAAGCTGTAAATCGATCGATGTATGTATGTTGTGTCAATATTGTTGTGTTTAGCGCACAATTCACTGGGCGATAAACAATAAAAATGCTTCGAAGCCCAAAAGTCACCGATGCAACGATCCAATAATTGAGCCCAAGTGAGGATTGTGGCCCGCATTGACAATTGGAACGAGTGGAAGAGGGTAACATCCGCTGCATGTTAACAGTTGCTGTTAAGAGAGCGAAGAGCAAGCATGCAACTGAGAGAGCAGAGAGCAATGTTACAATTTGGCCGTTCTCGTCAGATCTGGTGTTTTGAAAACCCAAAACAGCGGAATAAAAAAATTTTTAATTGGAATGATTTGCATGTAAAATGCATAGGCACCGATGTGTCTGGCGGGAAAAAATGTAATTTGGGTGATTTGTGTTTATACAAAAAACTGTTAATCTAGCTATTTCTGGCTTTTTTCAATCATATAGCTGGCGTGTTGAGTTGGCAACACTGATCGGCACCTGTAGACACGGAGTCATCTCTAAGCAAGTGCCGGCTGGTTGTTCTGTCCGTCCCCATGCCACGCCACGCCTCCCGCCCCCCATTCAGAGGGCAATTGTGAACCAAATATGGCGAGCGACGCTCGAGTCACAATTACGCGGAAGCCAAGCAGACATTTAGCTCCAGCACGTAGACCGGCTCCTCCCATCTGACGCTGTGCGCGTGTGTGTGTGTCTTGATTATATAATGCATTCCAATTGCACTTGGACTACCGTTCAGACTTCAGGCTCCCGGCTGAGGCCAATCAAATTCGCTTTAACATCCATTTAACAGCGCATGTTACTTTAACAGATGTCTGCTGAATATTGACTTCCATTGTTAATTTAAGGCACCCATTCAAAAAGTTAATTGATAACAGAGCCCATGGGGTGTGACATATTAAGAGAATAACCCCCTTTGAGGGCGTGGCATGTGCAAAAGCCTACTGTAAAAGCATTTTCCGCCCACAGCTGGAGCGGCAAAAGCAAGACCAATGAACGTTGCGGTCAAGTTGTCATTGTCTGCAGCAGTGTTGCAATTGTTGTTGTTGCTGTCGTCGCGGCAACAGATATATGTATAACAAGTAAGGAAGCTCTAGTCGAGACTGCTCGGCTAAGAGATACCCTGCACCCTTCGAATAGCCGATATTGCAAGCATGCTATGATTATTTTACATATACATATGTATGTATATTGCAAGCAGCACATACACGCACACGGACGTAATATGAGTACGCGCTCTGCTAACTGAGCAGCGACTGCGCTCGGGCTGCAATATGCCTATGATATGGGAAATTAAATGTTTAAAAACTTTTTTTTTCTAGATGGACTTTCTTAATCAAATTTTCACAGTGTTATTATGGCATTCATATGTGTCTATTTGCCTAAGCACAAGTCTCTAGTATTTGATGTACGGGTGTTGCAAATTGTGGGCGAAGGGGGCGTGGCATCCAAAAACTACAAAATGTCCGCATTCACTAAACCTATCTGCACTAGAAATTTGAAGTCTCTAGTTATGGTACATATCATTGAAAGGGAATTTATCGAAATTTATCGATAATTCGGAAACGGGATGAGTTATCGAAAAAAAAAAACAAACTCGTAATGCGTATGGTATTCACGAGTATACATGTAAATTTCAATTTCAAATCTCTAGCTTTTGTGGTTTACGAGATCAGGCTATATCGACTCAGCTCGTCGAACTGATCAAGAATATATATACTTTATATACTGTGACGTCTCCTTCTGCCTGTTACATACATTTTCAATGGGTTCAGGGTACAACAAGAACCGCGAACCGGGAAAACAATTAGTAGTACAAGTTTTGATACGCTTCCATTCATATATATGTATATAGATCGGCTGTTATTTAATATAAATTTCGATTTCAAAATAGCCTGTCAATAATCGATATATATCGATGAATGGCATAATACCGAATTATGAAATATTTTTTATGACTATATTCTCTAATATATTTACAAAAGCGACCCACTGACAATGTTCCCCTTTCATTCATGCACTCATTCTCTCTTTCCCTCCTTCTTTGTATTTCCGGTTCAGCTGTCGCGCATATTTGATAGCAAGTACTATGTGCCGCACTTCATAACTAGCTTATATGTGGATCTGGCGCAGAATACTGAATTTGAAATGCATAATGGCCTCTTTCGGCAAAATCGGGTCAATATGCTACTGATCGAAGGACATAACGACAACAATCAGGTGGAGTTAACGGCCAACTTTCTAGGCGGAAACCAGGCTGGCTATCCCGATGTGCAGATACACGGCGTGGGACACTCATTCCTACGCCCCGAAGCTTTCTCAAGTGAGTCAAACATATATGTATATTTATATCGATATTGATATTATGAAAAGTGATAGCGAAAGGTCAACAAATATTGACACTTTATGTATAGGGTTCGAGTAATGTAAATATGCCCTTATCACCTCTCTATCTCTGTCTTTCCGTCACGCTTTGTTAAGATGGGGAAAGCAAACTCAACATCGAGAACAACGAATACGTTGTGTTATATCCGAACTGTTTTAAGAACATGAACATGTCGTGCGCATTGACGAACATCAAGAATCTGGAGATCAACGAGAATTACAATCCCAGCACTGATCGGAGTTCCAATACGAAAGTAAGAAGAGATATCATATATCTAACATACAGTATATATCTATATATATGATTATTGACTTTTGTTCTGCAGCTGATCATCATGAATTCGCACATGCACAAGCTGAACAGGATCGACTCGTCAATCAATAAAATTACCTTTACCAACTGCACGATCGACTACATTCAGAGCTACGCCCTGGATGTGACCAACATGAAGCTGATCGAGTTCTACAATAACCGAATCGGGACGATCGAATCGATGGCCATTACGGACCGGCTGCTCAGCGACTCCATCTCTTTCATTGGCAATCAGATTGGGACAATCAGCAGCAAGGCCATCATGGGCAGTGGAACGTCTGCCTTTTCGTTAAACAATAATACGTAAGTGGGCGGGATAAGAATTGGTGATCTAGGCGAATCCATAACTAATGCTCACTGGCGCCTTCTCTTACAGCGTCGACCAAATAATGGAGGATGGCATTATGGTGAATTGCGTGGAAGCTTCGATAGAAGGCAATCGGTTTAAGCATGTCGGCAGTGGCTGGATCCACATGACGAACTATGGCTGGCTATCGATGAAGGACAATCATTTCGATAACTTTCCGCCCATCCAGCTAAACAGGAATAACACGAGGCGTACGAACTGTACGTTCGTCAACAACTCGATTAAGCATCCGCTGCCAGGCAGCCTCAACTTCGACTGCGAGGTGCGAGCCACAACTGTGGATCATATCTGTGGGTGCGATGATCTGCAGCGGTTGATGCCGACGCTAACCGAACACGATATTAGTTCGGAACTATATTGCCAGTTGCCCGAGCGGCTCGCACACTGTTTTAATGTCAGCCAAATGCATATGCGACGCTATGCGAACGAGGTTTGTGGCAAGAATCAGACCACTTTGCATTGCCTCAAAGGTCCCGCATTGGAGCGTGACAAGGATGGGTTCCTTACAAAGCAGGAAATCGATGAGCGCCGGAAGGGTTGCTCGATCGGCACGATTATAGCGATTGTAATACTTGCGATCATTTCTGTTTTAGTAGTTGTAAGTTGTATTTGGTGCATTCGAAAATTCCTAAGTCACAAGAAGAAACCAGAGGGTGACGCTGCAACCCTCGAGATGAAAAGATTGCAGCAGGCAAACGGCCAATACTCAACCCCAGAGAGCAACAGAGATCAAATGCAGCCCACTGCGCCAACGGAGACCAACGAAAGCAACAAAGCTCCATTGCTAACAAGTCCGTCCCATGTGATAGAAATGCCAGTGTATTCGGAACCGACCGACTCTGCCAGTAAGTGTGACGATGTGAAACTAAACGAGCCTATCTATATGTGTATATCTGATCAATAATCGATATATATATATAGATATAACGTGAAATTAACTATAGACTTAAGCATTTGAATGCACATGGAAGCCGTTCCAGCATAGCCCCCAATTGATTGCTTAACCTGGGTTGTCCGTTTTCAGTTGCCGATGAGGACGAAATGCCGCCCGCCTACGAGGCCGTGCCTGAGTACGCCACTCCCCACCTTTGGGCACTACCTTCATCCCAACAACTGCCGTCCACAAGCATTGCCATGTATGCCACGCCAGTCTTTCGCTCAACGCCCGATGCCAAACCCGTCTATGTGCCGCCTGCGTTGGCGGCTCAACCGCCAGAGCTGCCACAGAGGCAACTACGCGATCCCAATCAACTGATCTCAGGACGCCAGCTGATGCCAGGCCGCCATCCCAGCCACAACAACAACAACAACAACAGCAACAGCAGAAAGCAAACCTTCAAGTATTTTGATGGGGCCGCCAGCTTGGAGGCCATCGAACATATGGATATGCGAGGCGCTGCTGCCCTACCGCCGGACACGGATTCCGATCATTCCGGCGGAAGCGATGAGACTGTCAAAATCGATGATATTGAATACGCGGATGCGTAACGGCTCCAAAAAAAATGTGATCTATAGTAAATAATAATAATCATAATTATAACCTATACACAGGGACTGTCCGGAAAGTAATAGTTAGTAAGAAGGATCCACTGGACACGAAGTTATGAACTTTGAATATTCGTTTGAATGCATTGGCATTTGAGCATGCGCTGGTAGCACAGGAAGAACCTATTTTGAAAGTTTTTAAATAATTGTAACGTTGCTTCAATATACTTTTTGTAATGCTCAATCCGGACAAACCCTGTATACAAAGCAAAGTTTGTTAAAAATAAAGATATAAAGATATATATGTATATATATATATTATATAATGGATTTCAATTTAGAAACAAATAAACAATTGGAAATTGGAAGCCCTACCTTCGAAGCTCTCTCGAGTCTGACTCATAATTCATAGCCGATGCCATCCATATTGGGCTGGAAATGCTTCGGTTGCATAAACAAAAGCCGCTTCGCGTGTGGCATACTTATTAATGGAGATTTTTCCACGATACGCAGGTCTGATTAAAGTCTTTATAATTATACATACATATACATGCACTATTTCGTATGTACGTATGTATGCATTTTATTTAGAATTGTTGAATAACTTGATTTGCAAGCGCCGGCGGTCGGTCAGTGAGGCATTTGTTTATGGATATTTTATATACATATGTATAATATCACGCTAGTTTAACTTATGTTAAGAATAACAGCAAAGCAATTAATAGCTTAACATTAGCTTTTCTTCTCACTACTTAACATTGCTGTATGCTGCTATTAACATAGTTACAACAAGGTATGTTAAACAAAAGTTACGCTATGTTAAACATTTCCATAGTCTTTGACATCGAGTCAAGCCGTTGCCAAGCTATGATGGACCTCAACAAACTTTGATAGTGGCCACTTGGCCCCGGGCTGTACTTGTCGTTTGCGGAGGCACCTTAGGCACTTGCAACAACAACAGAAGCAGCGGCAGAAACAGCAGCGACAGTAAGTGTCAAGCAATGCGTGTTAGGCAGCAACAGGCCCAAAGACCACCGAGCGGGATTGGGGCCCACAAATATCACAAAACTACTAGCATAGCAGCTGCCTATCGCCGACTGTGGCATACTCTGTAATTACAATAAATATGCAATGAATCGTTAATGAAATGGAAATATTTAACATGTCATACATTACACGTCATATTTGTATGTGTGGCCTTTAGCAATAGTAGATTTTGTGCTCCTATAGTCGATAGCCAATATGCCCTCATTCAGCTGGTGTACAGAGTATGCAAACAAACAAAAAGTCGAAAGACAAACAAAACGCGAAAAATTCTTAAAGCTGCGCAGCCGCAGTCTCAGTCGCAGTTGCACTGGCGGCTGCTACATGCTGAGCACTCAGCGCAAGCGAGACAGAAACATGACGGGAGGGAGATATCAAACAGTGCTGCAAACCTTTTAGTATACAAAAAATAACGGGAAAAAATAATTTAATTCATTAACGTAGGATTAGTATCAAGTATTGGAAAACATTGATCAGAATAAATCTGTTCAATATTTTTGATCAATGTTAACAAAATAAACAAACAAAAAAACTCAAATACATTTAAATATCTAGATTTCCCGCAATTGGTCATGAAAAAAGCCAGATTTGACGAGAAAAAAAAGCGGAATTGACATCTCTTATATCAGCCGTAGTTGACTGCTGCTTATACTGCTGCTGCCGCCGCCGCCGCCGCGCTGCTGTCTGTGCTCCGGCTCGTAAATGTTTCGTTGTTCGGTTTTGGCGCTCAGTTTGACATTTGCACGCGCTTACGCCGGTCGCGACAACCGAAAGCTCGGGCCTGACCGTTGGTTAGTGGTTCTCCATTCCTTACATACGTTGTGTTTGTGTGTTTTTAAAACGGCGGCGATTTTATTTTCTGCGCTGATTTCATAGCTAATGCAAATATTTGCTCTTAACTGTTTGCTGTCAAGATCTCTGTTGGTTTTGTTTATATCGTTAATAATATATGTGTGTGTACGGGCTTGTGTGCATCTCCCAAAACCACAAAGCGCCCAACGGCCAATGGCCAGAACAAAAAGTTCAAAGCAATAAAAACTGCAGCAGCAGAAATTTTATATTTTTTTCTGTATTTTATTTTTGCATGCCGTTACATGCATATATATATACACACACATACGCACACACACACACGCGCGCACAAACAACAAGCATTTGAGCGCAGAACGGACAGAACGAGAGAGAGTAAGAGCGCAAGCAGCAAAAACCTATGCAAACAGATCGCCGCTCTGGCAGCGATGCCAGCAGCGCAATTGTTTAAATGCTTAGCAAAGCGCATTTCTTTCGTTTTTGACAGGATTGGGCATTTTGACTCCTGCGCTCACGCTCTCTCTCACTCGCTCTCGGCTTTGCTGAACGGTAAATAAGTGTGTCTGTGTGCCTGTGTGTGTACGAATGTGTTGCGTAAATTTGTGAGAATAATGAACTGAGATCAGCCGCCCCCACACACATGAATGCAAAACAAAACAAAATAAATAACAGCGGTAATAAAAAATACCGTTTAGGGAATTTGCAAGTGCGAGCGAGAGAACGCAACTGTTTAGACGCGTATAGAAGAAAGGCGCAAACATGGCAAAACAAATGACATTTCTACGCTAATTCGCATGCAGGCATACGCACACATACACATTGTTTTTATAAATATGTACATACATATGTATGTAGTGGATCGTTCCACTCCCACATACACACACACACAAACACACACACACACACGTACTCGAATACACCAATTGGAAGTTGTCAAATAAAATCATCGCAAATGGCACCTTTCCATACTTATTGCCATATCCCAAAGCAAATTATTTCGATATTTCAAGGTTATGAGTATGACGTACAAAATCTGTTTTTAGTTTTCTGCCGTTGCTTCGCCCGCCACTGCTGGTGTTGGTGCTGGTGCTGCTGCTGCTGTTGTTGTTGTTGTTGTTGCTGGGTAATAAAAAATGCTTAAAAGCTGAAATTAGCTTACAGAAAAGAAGAAGCAAAGACAAAAAACTCGACAACGATTAAAAGCAAACTTAAAACAAATTTCAAAGTCAAACTTATGTTAAGTTCAGCAAAATTTGCAACTAAAATCAGAGAGTATGAAATCACGGGTTCGACTAGCAGATACCCTGCTACGAGTTACGTGTTTATTAAAGCAGAAAACAAACTTTGTTTCGACTAAATAGCAACGGAATGCTAGGAAATCTAAGCTTGTCGGCCAGATCAATATATGATATATATATATATATATATATATATATATATATGTATGCATATTCATATCTACATACATATACCATATGTATGCCACGCCTCCTTCGGCCTTTTATATGTTGGTTTTGTGCAGAGTAGATATTTGAAATTTATACTCGCATTTATATATAAGATTAACAAGTAAGAAAAGTCTAGTCGAAGGTGCCCGACTAGAAAATACCCTGAACCCCGCCTATGGGCGATTTTAAATGGACTTTACAGTTTGCATAGAATTATTTAATTTTAAATTAAATTTAAAAAAAAAGTAGTAACTTGCACAAAAAAAAAAAAAACTTTTGACGGCAGCTTAGAGGAATCGAACCTGAGTCTCCATGCGCTGCCGACCGCCGCTTCTACCAACACCGCCGTTACACCACTTGTGTGTGGGATAGCGAATTCCTAACTAAAGTTTTTGTTTGCAGCGACACTCTCCACCATTTCTGCATATGTCTCAATTTTTGTGTATTCCTTTTCATCCAACCTTCTTTCGACGCTCAAGCGCCGACAAATGCCATACACATATACATATGCAAAAAAAAAAATCTACTTACAATCGACTCAGCTTGTCCTGCTGATCAAGAATAAATGTATGTATATACTTTATGGAGTTGGATGTTTCGGAAGACTCTACCCTGACTCAGTGCAAATCTAATCGACGCAAGATAAGATTACCTGTTGCTGCGATAAGCGATAACCCGCACACACATTACTGGAGCAGGGCCTCACGTCGAACAGCAACTAATAAAAGCTCAAACATGTATGTACATATGTATCACTCGTGATTAAGCTGAGCGTGGAGGGAGGTGTTGGTCAGGAAATGCAATTCTGCTTTTGTTCAATTTCCTATGAGTGAGTACGATTCAATAAAGTCCATTAACTGGGGAATTAGACAGTTGAAGGGTTCTTCAAACCCTCCATTTAAGTGCGTGTCTGTCGCGCATCCGTTGCTCAGCCTCAAGCTGTTTACTTAAGTAGAAAGTATTTAACATGCAACTCATTCCATTGCTCTTTCTCTTTCTCTCTTTCTGTATCTGTATTTATCTCTATCTCTATCTATTCCCCGATCTCTCTTCGTGTGTTAGGTGTGAAGTTTATCAGATTTTTTTCCTTCTTTCGTGCACACATGATATATGTAAATGATTGTCGATAACAATTATCGATAACTGATACTTTGACTCTGTGGGCTGACCAGAGAGAGGTGGCTAGAAAACGTATCACTCATATTGTCTGACTCACAGTATATCATCATATCAGAATGATAACAATTATTCGATTAGCCTGGTTATCGATTAAACATAAGCTGCATCATAAAGTACTATAATATTAACTAAACAGCTCTAAGCTGTAAAACTGTGAATCTATCTACTTGGGCGTCAATATTTGATCAGCTCTTGCTACTCACAAAGGCAAAAGATAGAAACGAGGTACACATGATCGTTTCTCTCTCCATCTCCCTCTCCCTCTCCGTCTCTCTCTATCTTTCTATTATACACACATGAGGCAGCTGTAACGATGACTAAATTCATTTGAATTAAGTTCTATAAACAAATGAAACGACCATAAACAAATAGAAAAGCATAATTGCTCGTGTCTGCTTACTCGGACTATGGAGACGCATCGGATGCCTAGCTGAGAATCGGCTCTGCGTTCCGACCTCCAAAACTCAATTAACAGCATTTGGCGCTGATTGGAGCCGATCAACCACCAACTATGTGAATATACATATATGTATGTATGTATAGTACGACGATCATGATGGTTGCATAACGTGCCGTTAGTTACGGATTCAATTAGAACGATATATGCATGAACGTTAGTTAACAGCGACGACAATGCATCCAAATTTTACAGCTTCTGCAGACCCATTCTACGGACTTGCAACTTGCACTTTACCAATGGTTTAATTGATAAACTTGTTCACTTTGACATTAAAAAAACAAGTAAGGAATCTCTACTCAAGACTGCTCAACTAAGAGATACCCTGCACCCTTCGAATAGCCGATATTCGAAGCATGCTATAATTTATTTATTATATTGCAAGCAACACATACACACAGCAGCGACTGCGCTCGGGCTGCAATATGCCTATGATATGGCAAATTAAATGTTTAATAACTTTTTTTTTTCTAGATGGACTTCTTAATCAAATTTTCACAGTGTGATTATGGCATTCATATGTGTCTATTTGCCTAAGCACAAGTCTCTATTATTTGATATATGGGTTTTGCAAATTGTGGGCGAACGGGGCGTGGCATCCAAAATCCAAAAACTACAAAGTGCCCGCATTCACTACACCTATCTGCACAAGAAATTTGAAGTCTTTAACTTTAATGGTACACATCATTGAAAGTGAATTTATCGATTTATCGATTTCAGAAAAAAAATGTTAAAACTTAAAATAATTGACTTAGTACTTAAGAAAATACACATTGAAGTAAATAGAAAGTCTTGTCCAATTTGGCGTTGGAATGAGTGCTTCCACTGTATTCATATGTATTACCTAACCGGTCAGCAGTAAAATAGTCATCACGTTGTAGAAAATATAGTTTTTTTTTCGATTTGTCGCGTATCTAGTGGGCGTGGATCTTTATAGGATCGCAACAGTAAGTGAATGTCAAATTTGAGTGTACCTGCTCCCTCCCGTAGGAGGGAAAGTTTTATTCGATTTGCCACGGGTTTTTTCTATACTGTTATCGAACGTTGCTTTTCTTTTAACCGGCAAACAGTGAATGTGATAATATGAAGAAATTGCACAATATATTGTTTATAAGTAGGGATGCCACCCTAGGTGCTGCCGAGAAAAAAAAATGTTAAATTAGAATCATTTGCGTGTAATATGCATAGGGGAAAAAGTCGGCAACATAAAATTCGTCTCTTCATTTTTCATCTCTAATTTGCGTCTGATTTAGGACAAAATTGTCCCATCTATCTAGCCAGATCTAGCGTGTTGAGGGCCCCAACAGTTGACAGCACTGATTCATCAGGCGTAAATCACCTCGAAATCAGTGATAAAAGCAATTTTATATTGTTGACCTTTTTTTCCTAGAACAATTTTGTTATGCATTTTACATGCAATCATTGAAATCTTACAATTTTTGTCATGCTGTTCAAGCATTGAAAATAACTAGAATTCCAGCCAGCTGGCCAGATCGCAAATTAGCCTACTTGGCAACTCTGCAGTCGGCACGCGGCATACGGCATACGTACGCACACACACACATACTTAAAGAGTATTGATAAGCGCAAAACAAAACAAGTAAGGAAACTCTAGTCGATACTGCTCGACTAAGAGATTACCTAAACCCTTCGAATAGCCGATATTCGAAGCATGCTATGATTATTTTACATACATATACATATGTATATTGCAAGCAACACATACACACACATACGCACGCACACGGACGTAATATGAGCACGCGCTCTGCTAACTGAGCAGCGACTGCGCTCGGGCTGCAATATGCCTATGATATGGGAAATTAAATGTTTAATTACTTTTTTCCTATATGGACTTTCTTAATCAAATTTTCACAGTGTTATTATGGCATTCATATGTGTCTATTTGCCTAAGCACAAGTCTCTAGTATTTGATATACGGGTTTTGCAAATTGTGGGCGAAGGGGGCGTGGCATCCAAAATCCAAAAACTACAAAATGTCCGCATTCACTACACCTATCTGCACTAGAAATTTGAAGTCTCTAGTTTTAATGGTACACATCATTGAAAGGGAATTTATCGAAATTTATCGATAATTCGGAAACGGGATGAGTTATCGAAAAAAAAAAAAAAACTCGTACTGCATATGGTATTCACGGGTATACATGTCAAATTTCAGATGTCTAGTTTTTGTGGCCTACGAGATCGCTGCGTTCACTGACAGACTGGGCTATATCAACTCAGCTCATCGAGCTGATCAAGAATGAGGGTCTACCACGCCCCTTTCTGTCTGTTACATACATTTTCACAAAAGCATTATGCCCTGATTTTCCATTTTCAATGGGTTCAGAGTATAAAAACACCTTCAGCAATAACAACATTATATCACGCGTAGGTTCTTATCTATGGACACAAACGGAAAAGCCAAGTAAGAGTGAGTAAGAGCGCGAATCGAAATTGAATAGCTGGAAACAGACAGAACGAGGGAGAGATAGAGAGAGAGAGAGAGAGAGAGCGACACAGTCGCAGAACCAAATTGAAGCGATACGGAACGGAATTCTTCACTTCGACTATGCCCGGCTTGTTGTGAGGAAGGAAAGTAGAAATTTTCGTGAGCGAAAGCAAAATGCGAAACATCCGAAATCTAAAGGATCCCACAGGTGTGGTGCTCTTATGGTTGCTGTGTCTGCTCTGCTGCCCCACAATGGGCATGGCGACGGCGCTGCCAAAGGTCGGCTGCACCGAGCACGACACCACAATCACCTGCGATTGCAATAACGATGAACAGGTGAGTCAGCTGCGTGTGTGCTTACAGTTAGCGAAAAAACTTGTTGAAACTGTAAAATCGAAATACAGTACCATGATTATATCATCATTGTGGACATATCTTAAGCTGACAGATAAACAACCAAATACAAACAAAGATAAAGCGAGACTAGGAAAAGATATAAAGTAGAGAGATCAAAGTAAGATCCTATCGACTGCACAATACTCGGTCACAGTTCAAAAGCATTAAAACTTTTTCGAAATTTTCGCGGAATTTAACATACATAGGTGGAACATATAAAAGGGTCTGTATCTTTGTGAATTATTCCAGAACGAACTCAGTAAGATATGGGTTTCCAATCAGATGCACGTTCGTAATAGGAATGGATATATCAAATTTATGGTCAATCTTAAAAGGGTTACAGTCAAGCTATTCGAAAGTATGCTAGATATATAATCAATATAAATATATATATATATATATATGCTCAACATCTTCTCTATGCCTTCCTTTACGCCTCTAGCCCATGGTGCTGCCACAGCTGCATGGCGCCGTATTTCAGGTGGAAATACGCAATTGTCGCGATTTGACTGTGGAGCCAAACGCTTTGGATAATACCGAGGGTCTGCGCAAGATCAGTTTCAAGCAGCTACAACGTCTGGTGCTGCAGCAGAATGCACTAAGCGTGCCCCGAGATGCCAGCAACAAGGCGCTGATTGTCGACTTCGAGGACGTCAACTTTCAGTTGATCGACTCGCATGCAATCAGCGGCAACATCGAGGAGATCTCATTCACACGCGGACGGATCGAGCAAATGCATCCATTCGGCTTCACCACCATCAAGGATACTGCCATATTGCTCAAACTGGACGGCGTCACCATACAGCGCATCGAGAGTCAGGTGATATACTTGTTAGAAGAAATAAAATCTGTTGATTTCTTTATCGACTGTTATCCGATTGTTAAATATTTAGCCAACTTCATGAGATGCATGAAGTATCTGGTAGTTCGATGTGGCGTAATTGCTGTCCAAAAAGATATATAGCCAGAGTCTTATTCAAATCTAATCCGATCTAGTTGTCTATCGATGTTCACTACTCATTGTTAACTTACAGATAGAATAAGATCTTGAGCATAAAAGACAGAAAGTCAGCCAACATAGAATAATAGGAATTACGAAAAAGTTGTATAGAGCTTGGCTAGTCAGCATTTCCACGTGATGGGCAGATATGAATCTTCTGGCTTTAATAAATCCCTTGCCATTGGGATTCGAAGCTTTGCCAAGTGAAGGATAGAGAAAGATTCGCCCTGCTGGCTTTAAGAGATGTCTTTTCAGTTGATAAATATCTTATTAATATATGCTTCTTACAACGGAACAGGCTTTCAAGAAATTCGCCGTGGAGAAACTGACAATAATCAATTGCAATTTCATTGGGGATTTGCCAACGCGCGCCTTCTACGAGCTGGAGGTGAGCAACGAGCTGGCGATGCGCAACAATCAGTTCCAGGAGGTGCATTCGCACGCCTTTTCCTTCAAGCGTAAGTCCCACTGATCAGCTAATCACATATAAATAGAAATTATATAAGTATTTCTGTACTATGATCTGTAGTTATCTCGAAGCTGAGCCTGAGCGAGAATCGTTTCGCTGCCGTCGATGGCGAATGGCTGGAGGCATACATAAAGGACGCGATTACGTTGCGCGGCAATCAGTTTGGCGCCACCAGCGAGATAGCCTTTCGCAGCCTGGGCGTTCATCGTGACTATCAGCTGAGCGAACGGCTGGAGCTGCGCTTTCACAACAACACAGTGCAGAGTCTGCCACCGGGTGGCAACATGCCTGGTGTAGCCGCTCAGCCGCTGCGCTTCGATGAGCGCTTCGTGCTGAGCATACGACAGCTGAGATACGAGAATGCCTGGAGCTGTGAGCAGCTGGATGTCAATGCTCAGCCCCCGCAGCCACGCGTCGAATTCTTTCGCCAGCACAGCGAGCAGCTAATGTTCCGTGCTGTCGCCAACAAGGCACAGGTGGGACCAGCACCATTTGTGCCGCTGCGTCAGCTAATCAGCGAACAGTGCCAAAAGACTAGCTATACGGCGTACATTGTGGCGGGCAGCGTATTGCTGGTACTGCTATTAGTGCTGCTGCTGCTGCTGGTGTGGTGGCGCCTGGCGCAGCGGCGGCGACGACGCAAGCTGGATGTGGTGCAGCCAGAGCCGCGCACCTACAAAGAGACGCAAATTGTATACCAAATCGAGAATGCTGGCCTGCTTAAGACTGATTTGTAAAGTTACAAGCCATACATAGACACACCGACACAGACACACACACACACACACACACACACACACAGCCATACAAACAGCTGAAAGACGCTAGCTTAAGCGGAGCGGCAACACCACCACCACCACCACCAACCAAGAACCACCAAGAGTGACCTTTTGTTGTACCAAATTCTTAGCGTACGTCTAGTTTGTAACACTTAACATAATCGAAATAATCCTATCTATAACAGTATATCTATGTTAATCCTTAAATTATATAAGCTGTATATAGAAAATGCTAATCTGTTTAAATATAAAGCGAGAAGTCAATCTCGTCGCATATGTAATTGTAACGTGAAGACAAATTACAGCGTAAACAGTGCTGCTAATGTTATTTAACATAAACACGAGTTAACATTAGTACGAATCCAAAATGTAATGAGCTTATGTTAATTACATTTATTTAACCGTTCCTAAATTAGGGGATGTGTTCAAGTTTCAGTTATTTTACAGATTTGTGGGAAAGAGTAGAGAGTAGAGAGAAAAAGTTTCCGACTTTAAAATCTTTTGAAAGGCGCACATTCGAAACGTAATTAGTATAGGATTATTTATTAGATATAGAGTATACGGAATATATAAAAGGAACTCCCTAAAAAATAGACTTGTTTTGCAAGCATTTGCGAGCCAATTTACAGATATAGGATATAAGTACACTTGCCATCTGAGTCTTGTTATAGTTGTAGGTTTAACGACTTACCCAATGGGCAGATATGATTCCAATGCCTGGTGCACAGTTAGCTGTGGCTCGGACAGCGCAAAACCTTTCGAGAGGAGCGCGTGATGAGTGCTGATTGTCTCCTCAACACCACTCATGTCCTCTAAGTCCTTGTCATCTGCATCAAATTTGTTTAAAGAATTATAAGATATATTATATCCGAATATAATGGAATAAATTTTTAAATACTTCAATTAAGATATAATAAATATATTATATGTATGTTCTCGATAACCAACTAAATTTACAGAGAAAGTGCAATAGATCTTGCTTTGGTAGACGAAATTCTTATTGTTGACTACTGGATATAGGCTTCTCTAATATATAGTAGAGCTCTTCTACATGTAATTATGACAGTTTGAGTGTATAGAAAATATAACCATAGAGAATAGAAACGGCCAGATTGCTTGCAGTATATCCAAAAAGTATACATATCATCACTCTTCTTACCCGGCAGATTGAGATCCTTTTTCATCAAATTAGCGCTGCACATGCCGCCTAGGTAGGACAGCTCCTGCTCCAGCCGTATCAGGCATGAATTGGTAGCATTGATCTGAGCGAGAGAGCAATAGTTTGACTAACTAAAAGAGAGATGGATGATGTGTGTGGTATAGCTTACCGCTGTCGGGTTATCGTAGCCAACCACCAGGCACTTGAAGCCATAGCGATTATTGTGCGGATCCTGGGCATACAGCGAAGCCGTCTCTAAAGAGAACTCAACGCAATTTCCAGGCAAAATGAGAACGTTCTGTAGCCAGTTGGAGGCACTGCAAACAGAGAGAGAGAGGGAGAGGGGGTAAGTAGAAGAAAAGAGTTGGATATATATCTACTGACGTATTGAATTTCTTGACGACAATCCAGTCGTGATCCGCTGCGGCCGGCTCGGGCAGTGTGCCGGTCGTGCGACAACAGCTGGTCATCTGTAAGTGGGCATTGTGTGTGCGTCGTGTGCTCACATTATTATCGAGCAGATCGTAGTACTCCTCGCCAGCAGCCGCTGTTGCGTTCGGCGTTGTCGTCGATTGGCAAGACTGCGTGGCAGCAGTTGCCGCTGCCGTTGGACGCATGGGAATCGAGAGCAGCAAGTAGTCCTCAAGCTGCGCAGTGCCGCACTGGGAATCAAACTCAATGGTCAGCCATTGGACGCAGGGCGGAAACTCGACCCGATAGCAACTGATGCTGGCGCTGCGATACGGATGCTCGCTTTCCACAATGCAATAATGATTGCTGGTGGTGCTGCTGGCGGGTGCTGGTTCCGGTCTCAGTTGCTCCGAGCGATGATCTTTGGACACATGCAGCTGATTGAGCGCTGCAATGTGCGGTAATATCTCCTTGATCAGGCCGAGGATTTGCACCGAACTCTTCGGATCGCTACAGGCCAAATTGGAGATGTGCGCATAGACCAGCGGCAACAGCGTATGAAACATATTCGAGGCGGCCAAATTGAAGACCTCCAGCAGTTGCATAGCGGCAACGCTGCCGCCCACAATTTGCGCCTCCTCCGAGTCGGAGTGCAGCAGCTGCTGTGGCACCTGCGTCGGCAACTGTTGCTGCTGCAGCTGCTGTGGCGGCAGCTGTTGCTGCTGCTGCAGTTGCTGTTGCTGTTGCTGTTGCTGTGCGGGCAACGGCTCCTCGGCAGCCAGCTCATACTCTGCCCGCTCATTCCCATTCAGTTTGGCGGCCAGTTGCACATTGGAGAAGTTTATTTCGGCTGTCTCCTCGACGCCAATTTCGGTGGCTCCAATTTCGATTTCCATTTCGAAGGGATTCGTTGAGCGTTTGTCAAATTTCAGCGTCTCCATGATGCCCTTGGAGAAGGACTCGATACGCTTGCCCAGATCCCTTGCCGTTGTCGACAGCTGTGGATCAACCGGCAGCGCCGCCGTTCGCGAATTATTTGCCCAATTGATGTCCATGTGCTCCTCAATGGGCGTTATATTGTGCTCCGAGTCAATGGTCTGCGTATGATTTGACGACGAGTTGTCCGTCGGCGAGCAGGACGCGGCCATAGCATTGCGCGCCAGTATAAGCAGCTCTGTGCACTTCTTCGTTATGTCAGCGGCGATTTGTAGGGCTGTATCCCGTGTGGACACCTCGTTGTTGGCCAAGGCGCCAGCATGTGCACCATCTGTCGAACAGCCCGTCACCTCGGGCTGTTGCTGTAGGTGCTGGTGCTGGTGCTGATGCTGATGCTGTTGGTGCTGCTTCACTGGTGTGCTGTAGTAGAGTACGCTAGGCAGCTGACCGCGAGCGGGTGTGGTGCCATTGAAGCTCAAATCGCACGCGTAGAAGTGAAAGTTGGCGCCGCAGGGACCGCGTACCGTGGGTATGCCGGCATCGCCGGAACAGGTGCGCGCGCCCTGTGTACAGAGCCTTAGAGCGTAGCGTGCATGCTCCTTGATATGGACCGGATGCTCGAACTTAATCTCGGTCAAATCATTGTGCACGGCCTCCTGATCATAGCTGCCTGATATGGACTCCAGTGTTTCCCATTTGTGCTGTGGCTGCAGATCAACTGTGTTGTCATACAGTAGTTCCAGCTGATAGTCATAGCTGCCCGAGCCGGAGTAGACCATTGCGCCAGCTATGGCTATGCCCGGACGATCCACCGAGAACGCAATCGCATCCGGTCCAAAGTTGCCCGTGTTCCAGGTGCGACTCAAGTCGCAGCGTGCGAATCGGGAACTGGTCGAGTGCAGCGTACGAGGCGGCAAAAACAATTTATCGTATTCGCCCAAGGCTGTCTGATAGACAATCTCGGCCAGAACGCGGGCCAGCAGATGGCAACAGTTGTCGATGAGGCCCTGGTTGATGCCCTCCTTCAGCGCATAGCTGCCGCCCAGGCAACGGCTATAGATGGACTCAATTCGCGCCCTAATTGGATTGGCTATTATGTCCAGCAGACGCACTAGCACGTCCTTGAACGTCCACGAGTTGCTCAGAAAGTCACTCTTCTCCTGTTGCGTGCGATAGATCATCTGCTCCACAAGAATGGGATACTGGTGCGCCTCCGTTGAGGATAGCATAGGCAGACCCGAATTATCGCTTGGACTGATAATCGACTGGCGTTCATTGCCGGCCGTATTGAGCAGTGAGAATGTGGCGCGTAGCTTCACCGTGGGAGAGCAGAGCCCAGCCAGAATGGCGCTCAACAGGCGGGAGTGGAGTGCTCCACGATCCATTTGGGCCAGCAAGTCGCACAAGCAATTCCATTTGAGAGACGAGGTCGGATAGAATGCATCGAAGCAAGCCACAAAGCTCAAATGGCATTCGTCGAGAATTTCCAAGACCAATGCGTATCCTGGTCGAAATGAAGAGGGGAATTGGTTTAATATACATATGTATTACTATTGATTTGATCCATATGTACTATGGATTGCACTCACCCTCATCGGTGGCAATATCCTTGAAGATGTCATCGCAAAAGATGCCGATGAGCAGAGCGCGTACGTTGCCAATGCATTCAGCTAACTGAATGTTCTCCATATTGGGCTTGCGCGTCATCGAAGTGCCGGAGAGAGAGCCGGGCACCTGGGCGCTGCCCGCGTTGCTGAGAGCGCGATTTGATGGCTTGTCTGCAAGAGCACAATATATTAGAGCTGAAGTAGCAGCATCGACTAATCAATAGATTTTACCTTTGTTGTTTGGCTTTTGTTGCAGTTTGGAGAGGGCGGCGGCAACGGCTCCGCCGGCAGCCGAGGTGCTAGCTGCCGAAGCAATAGCTGTTGATGTTGCTGCCGCTGCTGCTGCTGCTGTTGATGTTGCTGTTGTTGCTGTTGCAGCTGTTGTTGAGCGCTGTGGATAAATCTCGTTGGTGTATTTGCGCAGCAGTCGCAGGCAGGATTTATTGACATAGCCCAGATACTGAAGCGTCTGCTGCAACTGCAATGGCCTCGCACGATCCCGTTGCTCCCGCAGCTGGGTCTTAAAGCAGTCCCATGACCAGCTGAGCAGCACCACCAAGCTCTCGAAGCACTCCCGGCTCACGCTATTGGCGAAGGCGCGCGATATGCGCTGCACAGGATCCGTGTCGTTGGGCAGCGATGGCTGCTTGCAATCTTGTGTGACTAGGCGATATAGTATGGCAGGTATTTGCCCGGAGTTGACATCGGTGCCGTTATTGGCTTTCTTACTGGACTTGAAGGAGAATACCACCTGATCTTCGGTGGTCACAGATGCCTGGCCGCAAGAACCGCAGTCCGAGGAGGGGCCCGCAATGCGCGCCCACACCAAATACCAGCGACCCGCTGCTGCGCTCACCGGCTTCGGTAGCACAATGTGGTGCTTGCTGCGTGCGGCGCACTCATATGGCACCTCCTTAGTCTCACTGATGAGGATGCCCTCCTTCTCGTAGCCACCGCCATCGGTGCCCAGATCGTACAGCTTCAGCTTACAGCTGTACTCGCCTCGACCGCCGAACATGCCAAAGCCGCAAAGCACAATGTCCGTATCCGCTGAGAAGCGCACCGCCTCCACACTATGACCCGAATAGCCCCAGCCTCCGCCAAAGTTATCGAAGCGATTGACAACCTGATACTCGCCGCTTTGCGCCTCTGCCGCCTGGTGTGTCTGCTGCGGCAGCGCCTGCTCAAAGCAGCCGGGTATATTATCTTGTGCGGAGGTCAGTATATCCAAACAGGCCAATAGATTCAACGATGCCTGTGAGCGTGACACACGTGCCTCCGACTTGCACGGCAGCGACAATTCCGGTGAGAGCAGCGCCCGATAATTGCCAGCATTCTGCAAATATGCAATATGAAATCAGTTAAATCCGAGCTGAGTGGACTAAGTGTTAAATATAATATTCAAACGAAACCAGTTGGACAGATATGGGAAACGTCAGCGATGCAACAGAAACGTGAAATGCTAAAGAAGCGTCAAGAGATGCTCTGGATCACCTACCACATCGCATTCTGATATTTCGCTGGCGACGACATTGTGACAGCGCAGTTTGCGGGCAGCGCCATCGAAGACCCAGAGCACATTGTAACTGGGATCCATGGCAAAGGATATTTGCGTGGGCAGCGTCTGTTGTTCTGTGGGCGATGCAGCAGCTGGACAGGCGCCAGCAGCGGCAGGTGCCTCTGGACGGGGTCTAATACGTCGTTGAAGTCGTGGGCTGGCTGTCAATGAGGCTGGCTGCGCCACCTCCATGTGCTGATCCTCGAAAATGTGATTGCGCGCCTCGTGCATGCTGCGCGACATTTGCTCATTGATGGGCACACCAGCTGTGCTGCTGCTGACCAACGGCAGCTCAGCCATCAAGGGCGTTGCCACATCCACATTCCGATTGATTTCCGGCTGACCGTGTTGCTGCTGCGCGTGCAGCAGCTGCGAAAAGTTCGTTTGGCCGCGATAATGTGGCGTGCAGCTGCCGTCGCTGCGGTTTATGGATAGCGTGTGAAAGGACAGCGGTATGCTGGGTATGAGTACTGGAAAAGTAAGAGCAACAAGAGTTCAATCAATTGAGATTATTGCCTAGAAACTAAATCGATTGGTATACTAAGCGCTAGTTAGATATATCAAATTCTTCTTTTGGCTGAGAACCAATATACTAACATATCGTCTTCTTGTTGGCCACCACGTGCATCTTGGGTAGCATTTGAGCTGTGATTAGTGACTCGTCAATCTTGATGAAGGTCTGGTCGCCATTGGCGCCAATCCAGGTAACCTTTTTGCCATAGCTGGGACCCAAGCCACTGCAAGATATGAATCATATATAATTGATATTGATTATCGACAATTATGCTATATTTACAAGACGGCGCCAGGCGCACAGTTCCATAGAAACTTCTGACGCTGCGCGATGAGGGCAGCTGTGTTGGGCGGTATGAGAATTGTCTCCTTGGAGCTACCGGGCAACACGCAGGCGGCTTCCTGTGTGGCCGCCTCGTCGTCCTGCTGCTGTTGCTGCTGCAGTTGCAATTGCTGCTGCTGGGCAATGACACTGTTCGGGACCGTCTTCTGGCCATAGTCGCCGGGTAACCGGCCCAGCTGTCCCTTCTGATAGTTGCCGAATGTGTAGACGACCCCTTTGTGGGTGAGGAGCACAGTGTGATTGCTGCCAGCAGCCACCTGACTAATGGCGCCTTGCACCTGGACACGAATCGCTCCAGTGACTGCCTGCAGGTCTCCGCTGCCCAGCTGGCCATACTGATTGCTGCCAAAGGTGAAGACCTCGCCGGCCAAGGTGAGCACCACGGTATGGTGCAGGCCGCAAGCCACTTGCACCACCGGCGATCCACTGGGCAATTGCAACACCTGTGGCGCCAGTGGTGCCACGCGCGGTGGGTCCTTGTCAAGATCGGTGGGTGTACCGCCACCGCCGGCACAGCCAGCAGCGCCTGTCTCCAGCTCCGAGGGCTTCTTTTCCTTGCGCCGCATGATGAGCGTCTTGGAGCGTTGTTGCCGCTGCAGCTCACCAGGCAGCGGCTTCACCTCCGCCTTGGCATCCGCGGCCACTGAAAGCGATTAACGATTAAGACCAACTCATATGAAAATGTACAAATTTCTGCCTCACCTATTTCGCTTTCCTGAAGCGCAACGCAGGCGGCACACAGGCCGCATTTGGCACAGCCCGCATCGCCGTGGCCGCAGGGGCAAATGCTGCCGGCCAGACGCTGCTCGAGCGGCACATTTAGCGCCGACACACAGCTGACATTGTAACCTGTGCATTCGCGGCACATGACACACACGCGACACTGGCCCTGGACCAGATTATGATCGTCGTAGTCGCAGAGCGTCGAGAAGTCCAATTTGTGGCGCAGCTTGTCGCCGTGCAGGCCGAGCAGCGCGTAAGCAGCCGACGAGCTGGGCACATCCCGGACTGGCATCATTTTATTGAAGACTCGTCCGCACTGGCCCTTGTTGTTCAGGCCAAATGTGAAGACCTGTCCCTTGGCGCTCAGTGCAACGCAATGCGCCTTGCCCAGTGCCACTTTGGTCACATGCTGATCGAGCAGCTCACTGACAAAGCCCATCGAATCGCAGTGGGCCGTATCTTTGCCATACATAATCAGTTTGCCCGTTTTGGTCACGAAGGCGGAGGTGCCATTGTTGCAAGCAGCATGCACCACCACATGACCGTCGATCTTGCTCATCTTCTTGGGCTTCACGGCTTTTGGCTGGCGTCGATTCTTCGAGCTGTCGCCGTCCTCGCCCCGGCGTGCAGTGCCCGCAAAATAAACGGTGCCGTCATCGTTGACGAGCAGCGCGTGTATCCCATCGTGTCCAACGGCCACATGGACAATGTGCGCTGCCTTCGAGACAATCAGTTCGGTTAGTTTCAGTGTCGGTGTGCGTCCCACACACTTTAGCCCAAGGGCTGCAGATTTGCCATAGTAGTAGACGCGGCCATTGCTGGCGCGCACGATGCCAAACTCCTTGCCGCAGGCCATGCCCAGGACATCGGCATCGCGACACGGCGCCGGCAGCTTCGGCTCGAAGCTGTTGTGCGCCGACTGTATGCGCTGGATTTGCTGCTGATTGAGCAACTCATCCTCGAACGCCGCATAGCCCAGCGTACGAAATTTTTTGCGTGCCAACTGCAACGGCAGCTCGAATGGAGGCGGTTCGCTGCTGTAGCTATTGTGATACAGATTCAGTTTCTTAACCACCAGTGTGTCCTGTAATTGAGAACAGATATCATTTATATATACATAGTGGCAAGTGTCTTGTTCCTTCCTATTGGTAACTACGTCAATAGATGTCTCTTATCTCTTGGTTGAAATCTATGATGATCTGCCTATTGAACCTGTGCCTCTTGAGGAGCTGGAAGCTTAGCTGTCTTTCACTCTCTTCCATTTACAATCGGTACATGTCTTAGGTCATCCTGAATCAGCTTCAGCTCTTGTCCCTAAGCTATGATGCATCTGTTGTTCCTTGATTCATTTGGCAGGTGAGCTCATTGGTCTCATTCTTTACTGATTACCTTTCTTAAAACATTTCAATGCTCCGCCCTGATCTTTATTAAATGTGTCTGATTGTGATTATACCAACAGAGATATTGACTTTTACTCACATCGCGATTGCTGCAAATGGCATGCAATGAGTCGTCGTCCGTGAAGAGTACATAGTTGCACATTGATAGCATGTTGAGTGGATTCATTGACTTGACGGCCAGCGTGTCCATGCCGACCAGCTGCAGCTGATCGGCGCTTCGTTTGCAATTGCGTCGAAAGTACAATTGACCGCCGCTGTAGCCCAGCCAGGCGCTGCGCTCGCGACAGAAGTCATCGTTTTGTGCATAGATATGTCCCTTGTAGGAGCCACCAAAGCCGGTGCCGATCTTCAGCAATGCACCACCGTACAGCACATAGACAAAGACGCCATCGCAGGCCATGGCCGGCGCCATATGCTGTTGGGGAAAGGCCAGCATAGGAAGCTTCAAAGTGAACTGCAAAAGGTGAGAAAAGGTGTTAGATCTAAGCCAATATTCTACTGATCTAAATTGCGAACAAGTATAATATGTCTAACGGGTTCTTGAATCGGCAATTTGAACTGCCCCTACTCACCTCATCGATTAGAGAATTGTGTGGCACTCCATGAGTATGGAAGTCCGGACGCGTTGGCTTATTAAGTGCGGCGCTCACCACCGTGTGCTGCAGAGCGGCCAGCACGGCGGGCAGCTGGACAATCTGGGCGGAGAGCTGTCGGGGGGACATGAGCATGGCGGCGATTGCCTTTAGCATTTTGCCCGTGTCGCCGCGGGCAATGCAGAGGCCAAGTAATGCGGCACATGCCATGGCTGACCAGTTGGCCTCGGCGCCTGTGGTAGAGGTGAGTGCCGCTGGCATGGTGGCTAGATCCAGGAGCAGGTCATACAGCGGATTGATCAGATCCTCCGGTTCGAGCTTAAACGATTCCGGCTGTTGACCTTGTATAACATCGAGTAGCGCCTTTAGTGCTTTGGTGCAGAGCAACGGCTGGATATGTCGAGCGTCCGCAATCAGCTCGAACAAACTTCGCAGTCCGGCGCCTACGATAAGCGGCACAGTGGCATAGACCGGCTCGCGCTCTTCCGGCTCATCTGTGTCCGAGTCGGCATCGCTATTGGCGCCGTTTGCCGTGCGCTTGTCCGCCGCTCCACCGGCAGCACCAGCGGCTCCCGCTGCCGCAACGCCCGCAGCACCTGCTGCACCGGCGCCGCCGCCGGCTCCCACTGCAAGCGGTGCATGACAGGAGCAATCGACGAGATTGCTGACCATGCAGCTGCCGGCACAGACCAAACAGCACGACGAGCCCATATTCCCGCTCCATTTCTTGAGCGCTGATGCGGCCATGGCGCCATGGCCATTGCCCTCGTGGAAAAGCGCAAAGCGAGTCTCTGCCTCCAGCACCGTGGAGCGTATGGCCGAGAAAACAGCAAATTTCGATGCATTTGGATCGAGTTCAATGTGCGCCACCGGAAATGCCGGCATGAACAGCAGCTGATCCTTGACTAAGGGCGGATCCAATGGGTTCACAATGCCTGCTGCCGCGCCGCCGGCCGCATTCCCCTCCAACACAGCAGCTGCGGCGGCGGCTGCCATCGCTGCTGCCGATTTCTCCTTGCGGCTCTTGCGCTTCGTGAGAGCCTTGCGCTCATTTTGCAACCTTCTGCATGTGGAAAAGAGAGAGAGAGAGAGAGAGAGAGAGAGAGAGAGAGAGAGACAGAGGCAGAGGGAAAGAGTAGGAGTGAGAGTAAATATAAGAAGGGGTATTCGAATTTGGGAATCGATTAAGCTGCTTTGCATACACATGCATACACATTCACACACACACACACCCACACCCACACCCACACAACATATGTACATTGCAAGTCAACTTATCGATTTAACAACAAATAAATTAATGCAGGTCGCGACCAGCTGTTATCGATCAGCTGTTCGTGTCAGTGCTGCCCACTTGTCGTGCAAAAGTGCAGGCGCCAAATTTCAACCCCGTCGAAGCAGCCCAACAGACCAGCAGCTCAACTAGGGGTTGTAGACCTACATACACATACACACATTGGGCCAACGGCAATTCGATCGATTTTTTCCAACCCCAAATGCAATGTCGGCGACACATCCTCAGACTCAGCGGCAGCCGAAGCATTCACCACCCCGCCGCATTGTTCACTGTGCTTATTTACACTTACCTGCGTGTATTGCTTGTATACAATTCATAGAAATGATCGCCATATTTCATTGGATTCAATAATCCAACCATTGCTTTTAAGCAATTTGCGAAAGCGTTGCCTCTTGCGTTGCGGTTGCCACCAAATCGATTTTATGTATGCGCTTTAGATATATATATATACCACATATATCCTTTGTATGTACATGTGTGTGCCGTTATAGCTTATACCGTTATACACCGAACAACCGACTTTTTTGATAGAAACGCACACTTGCCACCGAAACAACTATAAATTAATAACTAAGCACTATGTCAAGTTGACTTTTGGCTCAGCTTTATTGCACAAACATTTACAAAATAACTAAGAAATTAACTAGTCTATTGGCGAACTTAATGCATATTTCTTGTTGTATGATTGCACCACTGCCTACGCGAGCCATTAAATTATCGATAACAGGCAACAGGACCTTTTTTGCGGTTGAATTGGGGTTATCATCGATACCATCGATATTAAACTTTATACGCTTGAGGATTATTAATTTGATATAATTTATGTACATTTTAATTTACTTTAGCTGAAAAATGACTCCATTATTTCAGTTTCATTTTATAGAGCAGATTTATTTAAACATAATTTTAAACAATACTTATCGATATTTCGTGCACGAATTTTGCTCTTTGCAGCCCTGCATCAAAACAGCTGTCAAATTGCCTACAACAACAACAGCTGAACTGACAGCAGCGCCGCAGCAGCAACAATCGAGGAAAAACATTTTACGTAATTTATTTTTGTTATTTTTTATTGGAATTTGCATGGCTTTAACGTATGTGTTTATACCGCCTAGCACAGGATGGGCAACGCTCTCACTCACTATTTAAAGCCAGATGTAATGCCCGGCGCAGATGTGGTGCCCAGCTTCGATCCCATGTTAGGCTTTGGGTCGCGTAAGGAGCGCGTCATGATTGCTACTGAAGACGAAATGGTATCCGCCAAGCTGACACCAAGCGAGCGTGATTATTGTGCCCACAAGCTGCTCGCTTATCGCGGCTGCCGCAGTGAGAAATTCCCCTTCGTCTACAAGTGTGCGCACGAGAAGCACGACTATCTCACCTGTGAATACGAGGACTATGTGCTACGCATGAAGGAATTCGAGCGTGAGCGCCGGCTGCTCGAGCGCCAGAAGCGCATGAACAAGGGCTAAGCTTAAGCATTCGGTTCAGTTCAAAGCGACTAGCAGAGCGGCAGGTGCAGCACAGCAGATCGGAGCTGCCCAAAAGAGACCTTCACACGTTTACCAACTCCACCACACTGCCCGTCGCGAGCGAAGGAAATTTCAATAAATATTATGGCTAGTAATAATATGGATCTGTTCTGTTTTTTTTTTTTTTAGTAAATTAAATGAGAACGAAAAATTCAAATTGGGATTTTAAGTGCCAGTTAGAGCAGATCAAATTAGGGATGAGCGCGTGTCGCAAACGATTATCGAAGGCTCGAATTACCAAAGGGGAGGCACCTAAATTTTAATATTAACATAATATATTAGGGCATTTATATAAATGCGTTACCTTCCAACTTAACATAAAAACCCAATTTAATGAGAGCTCATTAGGCTGGCTGTTTCTGAAATAACAGTTCTTTTTTAGAGATGAGCGCGTGTCGCGTGTCAACAAATTTCAATTGGAATCGAGGAAATTTAAATACCCTATTGCTTAACATGATTGGAAAACGTAATACTATCCAGAGCAAATTCCAATCACACACAAAGTGCAATATATCTAAATATATATATATATATATATATATATATATACACATATATATATATAGAAATGGATACGCAATTTGTTATTGTGCTACATCAACTTTTTTTTTATTCGTTAAAGATCGGTCAGGAATCCCCGATTGCTAACTTATATTACAATTGCTTTTGTATAATAAAACTCACACACACACATACACACACAGAAAACCTAATTAATGCTAGTAACTATGTTGACACTGATAAGGAGTTTGTGACTAATTACTTTAACAATTTGCATCTTAAATGTGGTAAATGGTTAAATGCAAACAACTTCTTTGGTTAATGCTACAGTGGCTCGCTGGTTGGCCTCATCAAATGCCCAATTTGCGCCACAGTTGATGCATCCGGCCGTGTGTCTCGAATATGCTGCGCAGCATAAACACCTGGATGAGTCCGACGCCTATCATGGCGCTGATCTGCACCAGGGACCAGTTGTTCACCTTCTGGAAGTTGGCCTCGGCCAGGTTGCGATCGCGCGCCTCGTGGGAACGCAGCACATCCTGCAGCTGGCGTGCCTTGGTCAGCTGCATGCGTATGCGGCCAATGAAGTCCATGATGTCCTGCACCTTCATCTCGTAGTACTCGTCGGGCGTTAGGCCCGTCAGCTCGTTAACGTCCTTCCATTGGTCATCGCCATGATTTTGGTCGCCTTCGCGCTCCACAATCAACTCAAAGAAGACAGTTTTGCGATTGAACATGCTGAAGCTATTGTCGAAGCAGAATCGATAGTCGCCCTCCTTCTGCACCTCATGCTGGTGCATATTCTCGGGCTTCTTGTAGTCGCTCACAATGACCAGGCCGATGGGATCGAGGAGCGCAAAGCTAATATCTAGATCACCGTGACCACCATCAATTACCTGGTATTCGAAATCGATTATTTCGCCCAGCTTTACGCTGTGGTACAGGCACTCTTTCTTGCCGGCATCGACATACACAGTCATCTCTTTGTCATAGCCGTTGACGAGGGTCGCTGGCCAAAGCACCGAAGACGCAATCACAAGGCCAAGCCAAGTGCCGAAGCAGTTTGTTTTCAGCTGCAGCATGACAAATGCTAGTTATAGAGTACATGGAAAGGCAGTCGCTAATATTACATACCATGTCAATCGTGAATATGTGAATGTTAATTGAATGCGAAACGCGTCGGTGTGCCTAAAAATGGCGATATACCCCACTATGATTGCTGATACTATTTTTAAATATATCGCACATCGATTGCATTTACAAAGGAATTGCATTCCGAACAGCTTATCGATATGTTGTGCAATGCAAAGTTGTTTCAATGTTTTATTGCGATAATTCGAAGTGTAAAAAACATATGGTGCGCAACGCCCATAGATGGCGTTAGATATTAATTGCTAAATGGCCAAGTAACCGGATATTTAATAGTTAAGTAGCATCAATAGATGGCGCTAGATAGTAATTGCTGGCAAATTGTTAAGTAACGGATATTTAAAATGCTTAGCAAACTAAATGATATATATTTATATATGGGATAATAATAATAATATTGAGTTATTTGGAATCGTGAGTATTAGCTATAAAACAGAATGTTTACAAATATAATTGAAACTTTACTTATTCGATTTAAATTGTGTTTGTAAATATTATATGTATTATACCGATTAAACAACCAGTTACTAGTTATGTATTAATAGCCAATTACTTGCTCAACTATTGCGTGTTACGGGTATCACAACAATTTATCCCCCGCGGTCAGCTACAAAAGTACCTTCAATCTCGAACTATCAGACGGAGATGTAAGACTTAAAGCGGCTCTAAATGTAGATACCAAATCGTCAATTGATCGGTAGGTTACGTATCGGATAACAATGTCAATGTCGCCGGTGCAAAGGTGAAATGGGGATTTTATATTGCTGTTAATAACTGACCTTCTTGAACATTGCCAATTAGTTGCGGCCGGGTTGGACTTGTGATTAATGTTTTCAGCTCCCGGCTTTAAAGAGCAGCCTAAGCAAATATTATTTACAATCGCTCCAACCATTTGGATGATTAATTGATAGTAAAAGCCGCAACGAAATCGGTTCACGATAAGCTGATTGAAAGATCAACCATGTGGAAAGCAAATATCAATGCTCAAGTTCCACGCGCTAAGAGGGAAACTCTATATTTGCTAAGATTTGATTAAGAAAATGAAATGAAAACCATTTTAGCTACTCACATGGAGGAACTCAGGCTCGATTGCCCTTAATATCGATCGATTACAGGAATAGTTATTGATTATGATCGACAATCGATATCTGTTATCAATTGTATAACTTCAAGCATACGTACATTGTATCTGTTGATCGATAACACAATTAATCGATATGCAGCACATAACCTATATATTGACACGTGCTGCACACTCCCACACTTTTAACAGTACACTTAGCATCTAATTTGATCATGAAAATCTTGCAATTGCGCAACGTCAATCAATCAGGGAAATTGCCGTGTCGTTGCATAACGACTGATCAGGGTCTGTTGTCAGAAGGCGTAGCAGCTCGATTTTATTGTGGAGTCAGTTGTCGCTCAACGCTTGTCCGGATTCCCAGCTGACATGTTGCACGCTCTGCTGCTGACCCTCGTCACATTGTTCTTTACGCTGATCGTGTTTCTGGCATGGAACTTTGGCCACTGGCGGCGACGTGGAGTCTGGGAGCCGTATGCCCTGCCCCTGCTCGGGTCTTTTCCCAACATGGTGTGGCCACGTCGACATTTCCTGAATGATATGCGCGATCTTTATATGTAAGTTGAGCACCACCAGGGTTACCCTATAGCTCTCTATTAAATCAGAAAACTTTACGTAAAGTCCATATATATTTATGAGTAAGCGAAAGAGTAAGAGTGGAAAATTGTTCAAAAATATTTCCATATTTATTATTCACTGCTTCCCTTTACTCTTCATCTTCCTTTTGGTCTGGTCTGGTCTCTTTCCCCCTCTTTCTCTTTTAATTTCTTCCTTCATCTTCATCTTCTTCCACTCGCCTTCGCCTTCGCTTTCCCCTTCCCCTTCGCCTTCTCCGTCTCCGTTCTGTCTCCTTCTCCTTCTCCTTCTAATTCTCCATCTCCATCTTCATCTCCTTCTCCTTCTCCTTCTTCTTCTTCTTCTTTTTCTTCTTTTTCTTCTCCTTCTCCTTCTCCATCTCCATCTCCATCTCCATCTCCATCTCCATCTCCATCTCCATCTCCATCTCCATCTCCATCTCCATCTCCTTCTCCTTTTCCTTCTCTCTCTTGCTTCTTCCTCTTCTCATTTTCTTTCTTTTTCTCATTTTTATTTTTTCTCCCTTCCATTTCCTCTTTTTCCTCCTCTGACTTTTGCTCTTCCTCCTTGCAGGCAGTATCGCTTGACGCACAGTTATGTGGGCGCCTATCTGCTGCGAGCGCCTAAGCTGCTGCTGCTGGAGCCGCAGCTGATCAACGAGGTGTTGGTGAGTGGGTTTCGCTGCTTCGAAAATAACGACGCTTCGCGCATGGTGGACACCCGCAAGGATCCGTTCATTGCGTGCAATCCGTTCGTCCTGGACGGAGACGAGTGGCGGCAGCAGCGCGGCATTTTCTCGCCCCTTCTGACCAGCGGGCGCATCCGCACTGCCTACAGCAATATGCAGCGGATCTGTGGACAGCTCTGCGAATACATCGCGGAGCAGTCAAAGAGCGGTCAGCCCTTCGATGCCACGGATGTGAGTAATATTTAGGGAGAGTTCTGGCTAACCGAGTTCATTTAACTTTGTTTTTTTTTCCTTGCAGCTGGGATTGCGTTTTACCAGTGAGAATCTCTTCGACTGCGTCTTGGGCATCGAAGCGTACAGCTTTACGGATCACCGATTGCCCGTGGCGCAGCATAATAAGGAAATGTCGGAGGACAATTACCGGCTGGCCCTGTCGGGTGCCCTGAACGGACTCTTTCCACGGCTGCCGCGCTGCCTGAGGCCCAAGATTGTGCCGCCCTCCTATGAGCGCTTCTTTGGCGATCTGGTGCGGAAGTCCTTTCACCTGAGGCGTTGCCGGCGGCAGGAGCGCAACGATTTCATCAACCATCTGCTGGATATGCAACGGGAGCATCAGCTCAGCGAGGATCAGCTGACATCGCATGCGATGACCTTCATGTTCGATGGCCTGGACACCACATCCTCGACCATTGCCCATTGCCTGCTATTGGTGAATTTCCTTAGATAATCAGCCACTTCTCAGCTAATCTAAGATCTAATCTGACTACAGCTCGGCAGATATCCGGAGTGCCAGCAGCAACTGTGGCTAGAGCTGGCGCAGGCCTCCGCTGAAGATCAGCTGTTGCCCCACTTCGAATTGCTGAGTGAGCTACCCTACCTGAGTGCCTGCTTGAATGGTGAGTTCAATAATAATACTAATATTCACTTACCTTCCAATACCCCTTAAGTAAACTTGTATATATGTGAAGCTCATGAGTTTACGAATTATTTATATATATATATATATATATATATATATATATATATATATATATATATATATATATATATATACGGAATCATTCGTTAATATATGCATTTACCTCTTTTTCTCTTTTGCTCCCTTCCTTTATGTACCTCTTTATTTCTTACTCTCTTCCAGTACCTCTCTCGCTCTCTCTCTTTCTCTCTTCTTTCTCTTCCATTCTCTGTCTTTCATTATCTTTCTTTATCTCTTTCTGTTTCTCTTAGGGTCTCATACTTCTCATATCTGACATCTCTCATACCTCTTACTCTCTCTTTTTCATTGCCACTGTTTCTCGTCATCCCTCTCTCTACTTCCGCCCTCTCTCTGCCCCCTCTCTCTTTGTCTGTCATTCTCTTCTTTTGTTTTTATTTCTCTCCCACCCGCCCTTTCTCTGCCTCTTCGTCGGGCTCTCTATCTCTCTTTCCCCCCATTTCTCTTTATCTCTCTCACTCTCGCACTCTCCCTATCTCTCTTTCGCTTTCTCACTTTTTCTTTTGTCTCTCTCTCTATCTTTTTGTCCCTTTTTCCATCCTTTTCTCATTCCTTTCTTTTCACTCTGCAATTCTCTTTCGAGCCACATCCGTAAACGTTTTATAGATTATTTTCTCTTTCTCCCTTTTTACCTATACTTCACTCCAAGCCCTATTCATATCATACCTTGTATATATTCCTAATGACTATCTTCATCTGATATTCCATAGAGACGCTTCGGATTTATCCAGCTGGGGGTTGGGCTTCGAAGACTTGCACCGAGGCCTACACCTTCCATGGCAGCCACCATCGCAGTCCGCTGCAAATGGTTCCAGGCGATAATGTCATGATACCCATTTATGGACTACATCACGATCCCAACTACTATCCAGAACCGCATCAATTTCGACCCGAACGCTTTCTGAATGGCGGTCTGAAACGTTTCCAACAACTCGGCGTATTTCTGGGCTTTGGCAATGGGCCGCGTCAATGCGTGGGCATACGCCTGGGTCTCAGCCAAACCAAAGCCGCGTTGGCCTCCATCGTCAAGCGCTATGAGGTGCACGTCAACGAGCGCACCCTAGAGGGGATCGAACTCGATCCGTATATCTTTGTGGGTGCCCACAAGGGCGGCATTTGGCTGGACTTTAAGGCACGTTCGGCCCAAGAGAAATGCGTGTAGTGTGATAGGCCGAGAGATACCCTGCACTATTCATTTAAATAAAGTTTAAGCTTTGATCCCGCCTAGAATTAGAATGATGCAGAGAGCAAAGTATCCTCCAGTCAGGCACTTCCGACAAAACTTGCCATGTATTAGAGCAAAATCCGAGAGAAAAAATCTCACTCACAAAAATGTTTGTTATTTTCGCCTCTTGTATTTCCAGAGATCAACGATTGCAAATAGACAGAAAGGAAAAATGAAATAGATGAACAAACACGAGGCGAAATATTTGAGAAATAGATAAATAAACCCCCCGTCAACCGATGACATTGGCCCATTGACTTGGCACCCGGGGAACTGGGTGTAGCCCAGTTGTGTGCGCGTCATCCAGTTATGTCATACGGCAGCATATGTTGATAGCCGTTGAGCAATTAACTCAAGCCGAAAGGGAGTGAGACACCACAGAGAGAGAGAGAGAGAGAGAGAGAGAGAGAGAGAGAGAGAGAGAGAGAGAGAGAGAGAGAGAGAGAGAGAGAGAGAGAGAGAGAGAGAGAGAGAGAGACACAGATCAATCAGTTGTAAGACTGCGCTTTGATTGAGCTCTGAGTATGATTTGATTGGTATTTGTTCGACTTTTCCATTGTTGGCTTTTGGGCTTGTGGGTTTTTCATTGAATTTTCATGGGCGAACAAAGCGTCGCCAACTATTCAATTTGCATATGTCTGATTGTGACTTTCTCTAACCATGGTTGCTAAGCGGCCGTTGTGTTAGCTAATTTATAGATAAATATTTAACATCAACAAAACGAAGCCACATGAAATGCGGCGAAGGTCAGCAATGCGCATCTTAAGTTGGCTTGATTGGAATACCCGTGAATTCAGCTTAAACCGGTGTAAATATATGTATATGAAGGGATCTGGGACGAGCTCTGCGGTGGCCAGCCAGTCAATCAATCGTTCAATCGTTCAATCGTTTTATGTTACTCAATCAATTAGTTAATACTTGAAAGCCAATCAAGTCAATCAGCTTACCAGTTGGTCAACCAGTCAAAAAGTTAGTCAATCAGAAGTCAGTCAATCACTCAGCGAAATTTAGTCAATCAGAAGTTAATCAGTTAGTCAGTCTGTCTGTTAATCAATCAGTGATAGTTGGTCAATCATTAATCAATCACTCAATTAATCAATCAATCATTCTGTCAGAAAGTTAGCCTAGCAGAAATTCATCAATCAATCAGTCAGTTTTAATTCATCAGTCAAAAAGTCAGTCAAGCAGAAGTCCATCAATCAATCAGTCAGCTAAAATTAGTAAATCAGCAGTCAATCAGTCTGTCAATCATCACTACATCAATCAGTCAGAATCTTAATCTCTCAGTCAGTCATTCAATCGGTCAGTCAGTGAGTGTAATCAATCAGAAAGTTAATCAATCGGAAGTCAATCAATCAGTCTGTTAGTCAGTTACTCAGTCAATCAGTCGATTAGTCTGTTTGCTATAAAAAATCGATAAATATCGATAAGACAAAACAACAATTTATGTACATACAATAAGTAAATTTATTAGTTAACAAATTGTTAAGCTGGATTCGAAAAAAAAAATTGAAATTAACATAGAAATTGAGAAATGAAATTCCGCCAACAAATTCGATACGCTTTGATGAAATTAAACTAATCAGTGCTACGAGTCTGTGTGTTGGTATATATATATATATATATGTGTGTGTGTGTGTGTGTGTGTGTGTGTGTGTTTGTGTGTGGGTGTGGGTAAACTCAACGCCTGGGCACAGGCAACAGGCGTAGCGGTCGCGTTTGACGCACAATGCGTTGGCGTGGCCTTGCCACAGTTGGTGGCAGGTAGCCCCGAGGCGCGCCCGCTGGCAGCTGTTGGTGTTGCTGCTGCTGCTGCTGCTGCTGCTGCTGTTGATACTCCTGCTGGTCGTCGAAGATCTTGACCGTCTGCACATGACTCTCCACATTGTTGGCGTCCTGGGTAACCACCTTGACAATGTGATGCTGGCCGCGTGGCTGCTCGTTGCTGGTGCCCAGGATCTTGATGGTCTTGACGCCAGCGGCGTCAAAAGTCTCCAGCACCTTGAACGTGCGCACGGCGTGAGGCTTGACGATTTGCACGGTGCGCACCTTGGAGCTGCCACGGGCAACGGGTCCGGCGGCGGCAACGGCCACATTGACGGCCAATTGCATTTCGCGTGGCATGAACTTTTGCAGCGACTGTTGCGCCTGCAGATTGAGCACGGGGCGTGGCAGCGGCAGTGCTTGTCGGAGTTGCTGTTGCTGATGTTGCTGGCGCTGCTGATGTTGCTGGCGTTGCACATGGTATACGTGATGGTGTTGGTGGTACTGCGTGGGCAGCGCATTGCGTGCGTAGGACATGGCGGGCGCATAGAAACGCGGACGCTTCGCTAGCTCACGTGACATGGGCGTCACTTCAACGAATTGCTGTTGCACGTGTTGCTGCTGCACCTGTTGCTGTTGCACATGTTGCTGCTGTGGCTGCCCGTAGCGCGCATAGGGCTGCACGGTGTTCATATAGCTTCTCAGCGCATGAATGTGCGTGTGCTGTGTGGGTGGTGCGGGCAGTGGTGCGGCAACCACAGCGGGTGCAGCCGGATAAGCAGCAGGAGCAACAACAGTTGCTCGCAGCGTGTTGCTCACTGTTGCTGTTGGGCTTACCTGTTGCTGCTGCTTGGGCACACCATAAATGATGTTGGCGCCAGCTGAACGCTGCTGTTGCTGTTGCAGCTGCAATTGTTGTTGCTGCTGCTGCTGCTGCTGCTGTTGCTGTTGCTGTTGCAGCTGCAATTGCTGCTGCTGCTGCTGTTGTTGCTTTAGCAATTTGGTTTGCGTTTGCAGGCTGTGCAGCTCAGCAATGGCAGCCTCAAAGTTTTCGGGCTTGCTAAACTCATAGCCCTCTGGCAGGGCACCAGGCTGGCTGAGTTGTTGCTGCTGCTGTACCTGCAATTGTTGCTGCTGCACCTGCAATTGTTGTTGCTGCTGCACCTGCAATTGTTGCTGCTGCTGCACCTGCAATTGTTGCTGCTGCACCTGCAATTGTTGCTGCTGCTGCTGCGGCGCCTGATAAACGATGTTGGTCTGCTGTGCTTGCGCATGCGTCTGAGACTTGACTGCATCGTAGCTGGGCGGCAAATAGTCTCGAGCATGATACTCACCAACTGTTGCCGGCTGCTGAGGGGTCTCAATAATTTGATCCAAAGGCAGCTGGTCGGGATTGTTGAAGTCGTAGCCAGGTGGCAAGTAGCCAGCTGTTGGCGTGACTGATTGAGGCAGTGTTGCTTGTGGCACAGGCTGAGGCAGTTGCTGTGGTGCTAAAATCGGTTGCTGTTGCTGTTGCTGCTGTGACACTAGGTCAGGATTGCCAAACTCGTAGCCAGGTGGCAGATAGCCAGGCGCTTGATAATTTGATTGCAGCGAATTGCTGCTAACAATGTTGCTGCTGCTGCTGCTGCTGCTGGTGGTGGTGCTGGGACTGCTGTCGGCAACATTGGTGCTGGCAATAATGCGACTGTTGCTACTGATCTCAATGCTGTTGCTGTTGCTGTTGCTGTTGCTGACGCTGCTGCTGGGTGGCAAGTAAGGCGGTGCACGATAGACCTGTTGCTGTTGTGGCAGCGGCTGCTGCTGCTGCTGCTGTGGGTAGCTGACAATAGTGGCAGCTGTTGCTGCTGTCGTTGTGGGCGGCAAGTAGCTGTTGGCGCCATAGACAGGCTTGGAGACAAGCTGCGATTGTTGCTGTTGCACCAACTGTTGCTGCTGCTCTAAGTTGCTGCCGCTGGGTGGCAGATAGCCAGGCGCCGCGAATACCTGTGGTGGCGTGGAGCTCAGGCTGCTGCTAACTGGCACTTGGTAGGCCTGCTGCTGCTGCTGCTGCTGCTGTTGTGGTTGCAGCTGCAGACTGGGCGTGGCAACGGTGGGCGGCAAGTAGGCTGGCGATCTATAAGCAACAGCAGGCTGTGGCGCCGGCTTGCGCTGGAAGTCATGCTGATAGCTGGAGGGAAAGGGCACCGCAGCGGGCAAGGGCTGCGCCACAGGCAATGGCTGCGGCTGCACTTGGCCCTCGTCGGCAAAGCTCAGAAACGAAACATCCAAATTGTCATCGTTGTCGGCGACAACATGTTGCTGCTGTTGCTGCTGTTGCTGCTGTTGCTGTTGTTGCGGCTGCGGCTGCACCTGCTGATGTATGTGTATCTCCTCATGGCTGGTCGGGTGTGCGGGCGGCAAGTAGGCGTTGCTCTTGCCCTGGTAGTGATTGTGCACCTCGAAGATCTGGTAGCGCGAATTGCCGTAGCTGCTCTCCTCGAAGCGATTCGGTTGCTTCAGCGCCAAATCCGCAGCGCATAGCGAGCAGGCGAGTAGCGTCAACAAAGCGCCAATGAACTTTAAAGATCACAGAACAAACAAAAAAATTTACGCACATTAAAAAAAAAATAAACATTTCGAAAATATAAAAAATATTTGCAAAATTTAGGTACAAAACACTTTTTAGTCCTTTTTAGTACTTTTTAGTACTTTTTAGTCCTTTGCTCTGTATGAGTTTTTCATTTGATTTTAAGTTTTCTTTTGTTTTGTTTTTTTTTTGTTTTTTTTTTTTTGACACTTGCACTTGCTGCTGTTGCACTTACATTCATCTTCACGTTGGTCGTGCTTAAGCCCTCGATGTCCAACCGTTCAATGATGGCCCAGCTTGACCCGGCCACGCGTTTTATACAAGGGCGCGCATTAGTTCAGCATTTGCTACAGTCTCCATTGGCATGTCTCTGCGTGCGTGCGTGTGTGCGTGTGTGTGCGTGTGTGTGTGTGTGTTTGTGTGTGTGCATCGCTTTGGTGCCATCCCAGTGCCATGGCCCAAGCAGTCGCGCTGGCCTTTCATTAATTCAACGGCACCTGCGCAACATTTTTGGCAGCTGCGCTTCAACTTTTAGCTTTATCAGCCTCCGTCTCACTCTCGCTTTCTAAACGCAGCGCGCTCTCTCGCTCAGTCGCTCTGTGGCTCTGTGGCTCTGTCGCTCTCTCCATATGTGTGTGGCGCGCTTAAAATGCAAATTGTTTATTGAGTTATTACAAACATTTCATTCGTAATGCCCAGAAACTCGACACTATGCCAATTCCGCGGATCTATGCCGTCTGCGGATGTTGCTTTATTAATGCCTACAACAACAACAACAACAACAACAACAACAACAACATTGACTACAAGCTATGCTCAGGTTCTCTCTTTGGCTGTTGCATAACCATTTAACAAATTATAATTCATGTAACTCCAGTTTCCATTTATCAAATATCAATTTTCCTAGCAATTTTTTAGCATTTGGTTGCCCAGAGAAATGGAATTCGAAATGGAGGAATCATCAGAGTTTGTGTTTATAATTTAAGCATTTTTTATTGATCTATGGAAGTTATCGATAACATGTGCGACATGAATATATTGAGTGCAGCTCGTTAGCCACGAGACTTACATCAGGCAGACAATCGATAATTACTTTTAATATGAGTTATCGATAACACAATATACATGCTGTTTTGAGCGGTTGCAAATCGAAATCTATGTATGTTATCGATAACACGTTCGATGTGAAGATGTATCCAGCCTGTGTTATCGTTTCATAAGTTACATTTAGATATTGACAATCAATAAACATAGTGTTATCGATAACAAATTCGTTATGCATATATCTCATAGTGGAGTGAGTTATCTATGTTTTCCAATGCTATCGATTGACTGACAATCGATAATTATTGTGCATTCAAGCTATCGATAACACGCTCGCACATGCACATATTAAGTTGATATAGAATTAATTTGTTTTCCCAATTTATCGATACATTACCATTTCGTCATACCAGTCAAAGAGCATAAAGAGTTATTCGATAATATTGAGCAAGCATTATTTTAGGCCCAACTCCAAAATTTCCATAATTTATTGATTGGGCTTATCGATATTATCTCAATATTTTCAATTATAATGAACAGCTGAGGTTTCGGAAATATGCGAACGGTGTATTCCACGGCGTGGCTCCGGTTTTGGCTATCCCGACATCCATATGCATATGGCTCATCCACTCTAATTGGGTCTTTCGAAAATATTTGTTAAAGTTTTCTGTCATTGCCCAATAATAGCGAAAAAATTATTATATCATTAGCAGCAAAAAGGGTTTGGCCTGCGGCAGGAGGATGGCGGGAGGTGGGAGGAGTAGTAGTAGTAGTAGTCAGGTCTTAATGCCAGCCCATTAATTATGTGCTAATAAACGTGTCGGCTCATTAGGGAAGTGATATCGATGCATATGAGTCTATCTATCGACGATAGCGATAGCCAACGACCATAGCTCGATGGGTGTGCCCTCTGTGCCCTCTGGGCCACAGACTCTCTACTCTATCACATATAAATATTAATGAAGAAGCTTCATATGGCATGCATTTGGCACAGGCTCCGGCCCAGGCATTATCTAATAGATCATAAGTAGTCAGCAGCACCAGCAGCAGCAGTAATAATTTAATTAATTTTAATTAATATTCATCTTATGACAATCATTAATCTGCTGCTCAAATAAATAAATACGAATTATACAATATTTGTAAATATTTTATGCAAACTTTCTTTGTGTTTTCGCAGCTCGAGTGACAGCGCCAATCACAAACTGCGCGATAAGTATACATAAGTAGTATCCCAACCCATGCAAGTTCTTAATAATATATAACAGGCAGCAGGAGGCGTGGCAGACCCCATGAACTCAAGACATATAGCTGATCAGGAAGATGAGTCGAGTCGCACTAGCCGATCTAGGGTCCGTCTCCAGATTATGTGTGTGTATGTAGCCTGGATTTTGGAAAGGGTAAATAGATTTCTATATATATTATATAGATTTATATATTCCTATGTATATTATGAAAGCGAAGCACTAACATTCGTGATAATGATAATATTCGATAATTATTGGACTTGGACTTGGACTCTGAAATTGCCAGGAAGATTTGCCTATTTGGTATATATATATCTGGGCACGTATATACAAAAATATATAAATATATATACATATATCTATATATATATATATTTCCCTTTAGCAATTTTAGAGTTGTATCAGATCCAAGCATTGTTGACTTTCTACAATCTACAATGACGAATGCGTGACAAAATCCAATAATATATATATATATATATCAACAAGATTCTAAATTTTAAAAATAATAAATGATAAATAATTAAAAAATAATAAAAAAAAAATGAAAATTGTTTAAAAATTTAATAGTTTTTAATTTTTTAATTATTTATTATTGTTTTTAATTTATAATCTTGTTTGAATGCACTTATATTTATATTTTTATATTTATTTATTTTATATTTTTATTTTTTTATATTTAAAAAATTAAATTTTAATTAGAAATCAATTTAATTCTTGTTTTTATGGGTATATTTTATGAATATAAAACTTATTTTTGTCTTTATGCAAGGAACCTCAATTTATGCGGCACCAATCGGTAGCTTTACGCTATAAGTTCACATTTTCGGCTATTTCGAAATTGAATTCACAATTGCATTTGGGAAAAAAAAAGTCAATAGGAATATTAAAAATATTGTTCCTAAATATCTAGACTAGATCGACAGACATTATCTACTCATAGAGGCATTTTAATAATAAATATTTAAAGCTCTCAGAATCAAATAGAACTAGTCGGAATACATTAGAGTATTACTGACGGTATGCACAAATACCGGAGCGCATTGAAGAATTTGTGAGTATTCGCAACATCAATCCAGTTAAAAGACTTTTAGACTATGCTCCAATTACTCACCGTGGGAAACCGTCGCAATAGAGACAAACTCTTATATAAGGCGTCGCGACGCCCTTCGCAGCGACAAACAGCAGTGGAATCTCAATGATTTGAGTGTTTTATCTGAAATTGGGTAATAATGATCAACAAGCTTAGAGGTTGCTTAGACTAGAAATAGTAATAATCCAGCCTATATATATATCAAATATAGTTTGCTATAAGAGATACCAAAAAAATAACTCAGAGTCACAGTTATTTAACTCATTATCAATTGATTTATGTACATCGATCAGGGAGTTAAAGGTGGGTCCAACAACCATGCCCTGCCCAGCCCTGCCCAGATGAGCTTGCAATTATTTGCGGTCATATATCGATGCTTGGCTAACTAATTTAAACTGGTTGGCGCTTGTTAACCAGATCAAATTTCATTCAGCTCACGCTTAACTTTTCTGCTGTGTGAATATTGAGAGGAGATCGCAATACGGAAGGGGATTTTACATGGCAAGATGAGTTCACACACTATCATTAGGCTATCAATTTTGAATACTTTCACTTTTCATTTCCGAATGCGTCTTCAATGTCAATCAATCGGCCAGACATCCAAATATTTTTCCAGCCATTCGTCTTCCCCAGTCGTGGCCCCATTTAGTTTTGTGTCACTTTCCCAACGATTAACCTTGGCCCACGAATCGATATGGCCAGAAAAATATGTTAAACAAATTATTTGTTTATCTATCGCTTGTGTGATGACCGTTGTTGATCTTTTTATTGGCAGCGGCGTGGTATTGGCCAACTGCTTGGATGCCATTCTATACAATATGTGGCCTAAGATCGCTTTGTCCATAAATTAATTTCAACTCTTTTCAATCATTACAAATATGGATTACTAATATGCCCAGCTAGTTGTATAAAGAGGCGTTGCTCTTGCCCTCCCCTCCGCGATTTGCATACACACGAATTGTCTGCTGGGCTATTTATCAATGTTTAAGTGTTTTCCGTGCTAATGCCATCCGACATACTCGTGTTGCTATTGTATCTTTGGGTATTACAACCCAATCCCGGGTTCAACAATAAGGTAGCAACGGCGACGTGCTTAAAACAATCGTCGAGGCTTGCCTCAATCCAACAAAAAAACTTGTGATGAAAACAATAAATAAAAGCTGAAAACAAAACAGCGAAACATTAAAATAAACAAAAAGCAAAACAAAACAAACAACATAAAAATATAAACACAATAATAATATACAAAGGGGAAAGAAAGGGGAAAACAAAATTGCCAACGAGGGTCAATCGTTCGATTCGGAAAGAGAGAGATCGATAACACTTACTGACTGATTGACTGATTGACTAACTAAATACTAACTGAATGACAGAGCAACAGTCAGTCAGGCAGAATGACAAACTGATTGATTGACTGACAATCGTATTGCTTAATTAAGCTGATTGATTGATTGACTGATTGACTAACTAACTGAATGACAGAGCAAGAGTCTGTCAGACAGATTGACTAAGTGATTGATTGACTGACAATCGAATTGCTTAATTAAGTTGATTGATTGATTGACAGATTGACTAATTAAATTCTAACTGAATGACAGAGCAACAGTCAGTCAGACAGATTGACAAACTGATTGATTGACTGACAATCCTATTGCTTTATTAAGCTGATTGATTGATTGACTGATTGACTAACTAAATTCTAACTGAATGACAGAGCAACAGTCAGTCAGGCAGAATGACAAACTGATTGATTGACTGACAATCCTATTGCTTTATTAAGCTGATTGATTGATTGACTGATTGACTAACTAAATTCTAACTGAATGACAGAGCAACAGTCAGTCAGACAGATTGACAAACTGATTGATTGACTGACAATCGAATTGCTTAATAAAGCTGATTGATTGATTGACTGATTGACTAACTAAATACTAACTGAATGACAGAGCAAGAGTCTGTCAGACAGATTGACTAACTGATTGATTGACTGACAATCGAATTGCTTAATAAAGCTGATTGATTGATTGACTGATTGACTGATTGACAGATTGACTAACTAAATACTAACTGAATGACAGAGCAACAGTCAGTCAGGCAGAATGACAAACTGATTGATTGACTGACAATCCTATTGCTTTATTAAGCTGATTGATTGATTGACTGATTGACTAACTAAATTCTAACTGAATGACAGAGCAACAGTCAGTCAGACAGATTGACAAACTGATTGATTGACTGACAATCGAATTGCTTAATAAAGCTGATTGATTGATTGACTGATTGACTGATTGATTGATTGACTGATTGACTAACTAAATTCTAACTGAATGACAGAGCAACAGTCAGTCAGGCAGAATGACAAACTGATTGATTGACTGACAATCCTATTGCTTTATTAAGCTGATTGATTGATTGACTGATTGACTAACTAAATTCTAACTGAATGACAGAGCAACAGTCAGTCAGGCAGAATGACAAACTGATTGATTGACTGACAATCCTATTGCTTTATTAAGCTGATTGATTGATTGACTGATTGACTAACTAAATTCTAACTGAATGACAGAGCAACAGTCAGTCAGGCAGAATGACAAACTGATTGATTGACTGACAATCCTATTGCTTTATTAAGCTGATTGATTGATTGACTGATTGACTAACTAAATTCTAACTGAATGACAGAGCAACAGTCAGTCAGGCAGAATGACAAACTGATTGATTGACTGACAATCCTATTGCTTTATTAAGCTGATTGATTGATTGACTGATTGACTAACTAAATTCTAACTGAATGACAGAGCAACAGTCAGTCAGGCAGAATGACAAACTGATTGATTGACTGACAATCCTATTGCTTTATTAAGCTGATTGATTGATTGACTGATTGACTAACTAAATTCTAACTGAATGACAGAGCAACAGTCAGTCAGGCAGAATGACAAACTGATTGATTGACTGACAATCGAATTGCTTAATTAATCTGATTGATTGATTGATTGACTAGATTGACTGAATGACAGTGCAAAAGATTCCTGACTGACGCCTATAGATTGCCTGATTGATTGGTTGACTTATAGAATGGATGACAATCAAATAGATAAACTAAACGACTGATTGATCGACTGATAGATTGAGCGACTAACTGACTAGGTGACAGACCAGTTAAGTGAGTGTCTGACTGACTTGATGGACTAATAGACTAACCTGTTACTAACTCAGTGACTAATTTAATAAAATGGCAGTGCATCAGACTGATGCAGTAGAACAGTTGATTGATGGACTGATTAACTAGATGATTGACTGATTGACTGATTCACTTGATTTTTATTTAACAAGACATTAAGTACTAGGCTAACTCATTGACTGACTGATTAATTAACTGGTTGACTGACTGATTGACTGAATGATTGATAACAAAGGGAGCCGTGCAAATGCTCTCTTAAGTCGTTGCGCTTTAGGTGTATGAAGTTAATATGTTGGCGCTCTACTATGCGATTCTCATGCCATAATTTATAGTTTTGCATTGCATTAGTTAAAACTCTACGAACGCCCCCCGCTGAACGCATTAGCTGTCAGTCAGATGGGCTTTTTTGTTAGCTATTGGTTTGCACACCTTGCCAGCTGTCCGTCCCCTCACTCTCTCACTCTCCGCCCCACCCTCTGTCCCATTTTCTTCTGTCTCTCTTTGTCTATCTCTTGCCATCTAATTGATACATAAAACATTGGCAGCCAAAGCGGCGACGGCGGCTACGACGCCTTTTTCGGGCCGTATCTGCGTTTCATATATTATTCGAGGCGTGGAACTTGAGATTCATTGATTGGTGGCATCTGTTATGCATGCGATGCATGCAAATCTGAATAGATGTGGAAACGGTCGCACGCAGTATGATGATTGGGCTCGAGGGGGGGGGGGGGGATCTATCAAATGGATGGAGATGGAACTGTCCAATGAGTTGATCTTTAATGGATTTTTAATGCATTCCTAACCGCCCGCCCCACCACTTGTTGCTCTTCATAATTAGCATACAAATTGTGCTGGCAGCTTGATTAACCCCAATTACATCAATCAATCGGTCCATCAGGCAGTCAGTCAGTCAGTCAGTCAGTCAGTCAGTCGGTCAGGCAGTCAGCGCATTTACACATGTCCTTCACAGCGCAACTGCTGTTGCCTTTCACCCACAGCACGCATCGGGTTTCAGTCTCCGCTCTGGAAAACCTTCTTCTTCTTCTTCTTCTTCTTGCTCTCCTTCTTCTTCTTCTTCTTTGACTTTGACGTGTGTGGCCCAGTCGAAACGCCAGCGGCTAAAAACGCATCAAACACCAAGCACGCGCGCGTTTTTGATTCGCATTAAATCTTATTTTTTTACGATGATGTTCGCAACGCTTTGCCATTTACTAATTGCCATTTATTAACTATTTATTTGTTATTAACAAATTGAGCAATTTACAACAATGGCTTACCCAGTCAGGGTCAAGTTGCCAATGAGAGCTACTCGACTTTCAGATGCCTCCTAATCAGTTGAGAAATTTCAGAATTCAATAGGTTCAAAAGGTGTAATTCGTGTATATACGTATATAGATTATATATAATATATATAGTAGATATGGTATATATAGTACATATATAGTATATAAAGTATATGTTGTGTATATAGTATATATATAATATATATATAGTAGATATGATATGGTAGTATATATATAATATATATAGTAAATATGGTATATAGTATATATATAATATATATAGTAGATATGGTATATAGTATATATATAATATATATAGTAGATATGGTATATAGTATATATATAATATATATAGTAGATATGGTATGGTAGTATATATATAATATATATAGTAGATATGGTATGGTAGTATATATATAATATATATAGTAGATATGGTATATAGTATATATATAATATATATAGTAGATATGGTATGGTAGTATATATATAATATATATAGTAGATATGGTATATAGTATATATATAATATATATAGTAGATATGGTATGGTAGTATATATATAATATATATAGTAGATATGGTATATAGTATATATATAATATATATAGTAGATATGGTATATAGTATATATATAATATATATAGTAGATATGGTATGGTAGTATATATATAATATATATAGTAGATATGGTATGGTAGTATATATATAATATATATAGTAGATATGGTATATAGTATATATATAATATATATAGTAGATATGGTATGGTAGTATATATATAATATATATATAGTAGATATGGTATATAGTATATATATAATATATATAGTAGATATGGTATGGTAGTATATATATAATATATATAGTAGATATGGTATATAGTATATATATAATATATATAGTAGATATGGTATATAGTATATATATAATATATATAGTAGATATGGTATGGTAGTATATATATAATATATATAGTAGATATGGTATATAGTATATATATAATATATATAGTAGATATGGTATGGTAGTATATATATAATATATATAGTAGATATGGTATATAGTATATATATAATATATATAGTAGATATGGTATATAGTATATATATAATATATATAGTAGATATGGTATGGTAGTATATATATAATATATATAGTAGATATGGTATGTAGTATATATATAATATATATAGTAGATATGGTATGTAGTATATATATAATATAATACAGTACATATAGTATAGAGTATATAGAATATAATATATAGAGTATATAGTATATATCGTAATTATAGTATACATACTACATATATCAGATCGAAGACGAATTAGAATACCCAATACAAGAAGTAACTCATTCCCGATCTAAAGGCTGTGAGCTCTACACTGTGCGCTAAACCAATAGACTACTCGGATTTGCCACGCCTCCTATAGATGTCGATATATAAGCTACATATATATCTTTGAGATCACCTTGAGGATATATTCCAAATTGCTCGTGGATGCGTTTACAAATTGTAATGTTTGATTTGGTATACGATTAGAGCATGGTGCGATGGCTGGTTTAAAATAAATTCAAAGTCCATCAAAAATAGTTTTTGGACAGAGAAAAATTGTGTTTAAGTTCTAAATCATTAATATGATTCGTTCCCATGGATAGAGTCCATAGGCAAAGCCTCTCTCAGTTTATATATCTCCCTTTCTCTCTCTCTCTCTCTCTCTCTCTCTCTATCTCTATCACTCAATCTCTCTCTGTCTCTCTATTTCTATATCTTTCTGTATCTCTCTCCCTCTCCCTCTCTCTCTTTTTATATTTGTCTCTCATTCTATCTGTCTCTTTCTCCTTGTCTTTCAGTATATATATATCTATCTCTCCTATCATTTTGTCTCTCTTTGTCTCTATCTTTGACTTTGTGTATCTCTCTACCCCTCTCTCATTCACATTCCCACTCTCTCACTCTCTCTTTCTGTTTTTATATTTCTGTCTCTTTCACTCTATCTATCTCTTTGTCTTTGTCTTTCAGTATCTCTCTCTCTTCGTCTATCATTTTGTCTCTCTCTCTATCTTCATCTTTCTGTATCTCTCTACCCCTCTCTCATTCACATTCCCACTATCTCTCTCTCCCTCTCTTTCTCTTTCATTCTCTCTCTCTCTCTCTTTGATTTGATAACCATTGAACCATTTGAGCTTTCAGCTGTTTACAGGGTATTCCTCATTCGTTCAGTGTTTAATCTAGCACAAGTTTCATAAATCAAGTAGCTCAGAGCCATAAACAAAAGCTCTTTCTCGCTCGCTCTCCCTCCCTTTCTCACCCTCATAAATCAACTATGTTGGATCCATGCACAAAAGCGCATTGTCTTCCTCGCCCCTCTCCCTCTCCCTGTCTACCATTCCCCGCTTACAAAGACTAAATTGCTTCAGTTGTATGACAATCCATAGATTTATAGATCTATTCAGCTTGAAAGACAGAGACCAGCCAGCCCTTAGATAACAGTTGATAATATTTATATTTATTGATTAATCGTGAAATATTCGGTAGTCTTTTGGCCAAGTTGCGACTTTGCAATTTTTTACATAATACAATATAATTTTTCTTTTCTTTTCATTTCTTTTCTTTCTTTTGTTACATAGGAAATTTGTATAAAAAAAAATATATATATATATATATATATGTAAATATATATATAAATTTAAAAAAAAGAAGGAAATTAGAAACGAATAATGTCAGAGTTATGTACAGTATTTACAGGATGCTGGGGATTGTGCCTGGGGTCTTAGGCCCAGCCGCCAGCTGGCTGCCAACCACCGCCGCCGCCACCACCCGAGGACCAACCGCCGCCACCGCCATGACCGCCGCCGCCGCCGCTGCTCAGTTTAATGATTTTGATGACCTTGGTGGCACCACCGCCGCCTCCACCGCCACCGCCTGAAGACCAGCCGCCGCCGCCGCCTCCACCACCACCGGACGACCAACCACCGCCGCCGCCGCCATGTCCGCCACCACCGCCGCCAGCGCTGCCCAGGCTGATGATCTTAATGAGCTTGATGTCGCCACCGCCGCCGCCGCCGCCTCCATGTCCACCTCCACCGCCTCCTCCGGAAGACCAGCCACCGCCGCCTCCACCGCCTGAAGACCAGCCGCCGCCTCCACCACCTCCGCCAGAAGACCAGCCACCACCACCGCCGCCACCGCCGCCGCCGCCGCTTTCGGTGATGACTTTGATGACCTGGACATCACCACCGCCGCCGCCACCACCACCATGTCCGCCTCCACCACCTCCGCCAGAAGACCAGCCACCACCACCGCCACCGCCGCCGCCACCACCCGAAGACCAGCCGCCGCCACCAGGCTTGGGCTTGGCCGTTACGCTGGCTGCGCCAATCAGCAGGAGACACACAAAGGCCTGCAAATGGGTGACAAGAAGAGAGTGGCTCTTAAACTGTGTTACCCAATGACTCTAAAACTGTAAATGTTAGCTTATGTATGTGTGTGTGTGTGTGTGTGTAGAGATCACTGATGATGAGCCTGACAAGGTGTGACCCAAGCAGTGACTCTTAAACTGTGACTGTAAGTCAGCCCTTGTGCCGCATTGTGACTGTTTTTTCTGTTGTTTCTTTTTGCTGTGGCTCTAAAACTTTACAGCTTTAGCTGTGCTCAGTCGCTCTGCAACTGTAATGCAGTTAAAAAAAAAAAAAAAAAGGAAAACAAACACAAGTCAAGTCCTGGACACAAACACACAAAAATAAAAAACAGAAAAAAAAAATGTTTCGAGTGTTGCACGCGGCGTATGTGTAATTATTGCCTGCTTGGGCACCGTACGTACTTTCATGGCTGCACTTGAACGATTATTTGTATATGCTTGGAGGATTTGTTAGTCCTGCGCTGGCTGGTTAGACTGCGCCACGAATCGACACTGACATGACCACAGCTGGCGGCCCACACTTTTATAGCACCACAACGAAACCAATGGCAGCACGGCGGCACTTTAACCGGAAAAACGCTTTTCCAAAAACCATTCGCTGCAGCA